>CAJNJA010044219.1:0-15405 GCA_905231915.1 Symbiodinium necroappetens | reverse complement strand
GCGTGGGCGAGCGTACTTGGCGCTGCTTGCCGCGGCTGTGCTTGGGGGTTTCGCTGCCTACGTCTTTGGCATGGGGCGGCTTTCTGCCGTTTCCTCTAGATGAGATAAAGGAGATCTTTGCTGTCACTTGCCAATCATGCTTGGTAAACTCTTCAAACAAAACGTGCTTAAGCATTTGCAAGTACATAGGAACAACAGTTTCCATCATTCAGATTCCACCTCTTTCCTGTTGCCAGACCCCCAAGTAGTTTTCAAAATCGCCACTGTTAAAACAATCTAGCATTGGCAGACTCGTTGTTTCCTCATGTGCTTGCCGCCCGATGGCCGTGCAAGGCGCGGACGCCAAGTAGTTAGTCTAGTTTCGGATAGTGATGGCGCATCTGGAGGAGTGTATGACTGGTTGGTACTTGGCCCCTTCAGGAGAGGGAGGGGACCTCGGAACATCTTTGGTACGGTTTGAAGGTCATCCTTCGTCACTAGGCTACAAGGTGCACCCGTCATCTGAAACCTTAATATCGAAAGCATCCTAAGGACCTAAATGGGTGATACTTTCACAACCCATGTGTCCTAATGCAGAAGCTCTGCTTCCTACTGTGGCGGTGCTCTTGCTTCCCTTAGGACAGTTGCAAGCGCGCAGCCTTGACTGCTAGGCCAAGGTTCAGAAAGTAGCACATGCTCCTGAGAATGGAGCTGTCTTCATTTTGTGGGAGCATGGGACATTCAACCGCTGCTGGTGACTCAGGTTAGTTTACTTTCTCCAACACTCCCACGAAAGATGCTGCAAAGTATCGAGGTGCTAACTAAAATGTAGGGGCTACTAGCCCAAGCCCTAAACCCTCAACCCACAAAACTAAACCCGTAGCATTAAACCTCTATTTGCGGAGTATTCGGCGCATCTCTGATACACTTGAGGACGAAAAGAACCCTGAAAGGGTTTGGGGCTCATATACCATGTAAGGATTCATAGTATAGTTGTATGAGGGCCCCTACTTTTAAGGGTCATTTCGTCTTCAAGGACTTGCAACGGTTCGGATGCAGCACGTCTGAGGAGGGCCCGAAATCTCCTCTAGGGAGAGCCCTTGGGTCTCTTTGCTTACTCAGAAATCCTACATTTTGAGGTGCCCAAAAGAGACAGGACCCTTGGGGTAGCTTTGTGGCTTTAGGGTTTAGGGTTTTGGGGGGCCCTAAACTCTATTTAGCCCCCCCGCCCCCTCCAAAACAATCAGCCCTAAGCCCTAAACGTAGGCTTCTGGAGATCTGGCTTTGGACTTTGCAGGTCTTTGTGACTTCGCGGCTTCAAGTCCAGATGTGGGGCTTCAAGCTTGGGATATGGGTGCCTGCTTAGGTTCTGAAGGGAGTTGGAGCTTTAGTAGCTTCTTATGGTGTGTATATATATATGTATATGTAGAGAGAGAGAGAGAGAGTCATAATACACATATATCCGTTATATGTATATATATATATACACATACAGATATGGGAAAAATAAAAAACCTATTTTTCTATATACATATACATATGTGTATATATGTGTATACATATATATATATACATATGGGGGGGGGAGGTGACCATATATATATATACATATATATATATGAATGACCTTGGACTCCACTCGGCCACTCGGCATCCTAAAGCCTGGAACCTTCCAGCCCTGAGTGTCACTGAAAGGAAACCCAAACATGCACGCACCAATGCTCCTTCAGAGGCGTAACAACATCTCACCACAACATCCACATATACATAGATAGATAGGTAGATATATATATATATATGTGTATATATATATACATGTGTATATCTATCTCTCTATCTATCTATCTATCTATCTGTCTATCTGTCTATCTATCTATCTATCTATCTATCTATCTATATGTATACAGAAACTATGCGCCTGTACCAACACCAAGTCCAAATATGACAAGCTACAACAAAGTTCCGTTGTATAGCAAGCAATTAACAAACTACAAAGAATGCTCCATTAAGGCCAAACGCTTGTATACACATTACATCGCTCGAAACAAGCTACATACTCGAAAGGCATCCAAGACTCATGTACTTCTGCCATCGTGCCGAACCCCACGTGTGGCTAATGAAAACCTCTCCAGCACAGTCTTGGTAGCTTCTGGGGCTTTGCGCAGTGGGGTTCAGGGGGTGTGCTGCATAAAGAAGCGTGAGTAGTCATGGGAGTGATTGAGTGAATTCGAGGTCAATCTCTCTCTCTCTCTCTGTCTCTCTCTCTCTCTCTCTCTCTCTCGCTCTCTGTCTCTCTATCTCTTGCTCTTGCCACACACACACACACCTGCATATATATATATGTACACATATACAACCATATATACATACATATATACAAACACACGCACACACATCAAATGTAAATATAGATGTAAGCATACATACAAATAACAAGTTGAATAAATAGATACCTAAACGAACAAATAAATCAGTACACGAGTAAATAAAGACACATGTATGTAAATGGGTATACAAGCACGTCTATATATGTATCTATCTATACCTGTTTATTCATCTATCTACTTACCTTTCTGATACTTAGCTATTTACCCGTCTATTTATTTGTTCTTGTATTTGTTTATGCAGTTGTAAACTTACACACACAGATATAAATCTATATTTACATATAAACATAATTACATCACGTTATCCATCTTGTTACGTTCGAAACCACCGAATCTGTGGGCTTGTGGCTTGAGCTTCTCTTACTGCTGGGCTGGGAAGGCCTTTCTTGCGAATCCCTGGCTTAAGTCTTTTGACTCTTGTCTTAGGGCTTAGGATTCCGCTTCGGTCTTTAGGGCTTCGGGCTTTAGGGTTTAAGATTTAGGGTTTATGGTTTTGGGGTTTAGGGTTTTGGGGTTTTGGGGGTTAAGGCTGTGCTTGCTAGCATTCTTGGCAGTAGCACCTCTCTTTCTTATGCATCTGTCTCTGGCATGTTCTATAACAAACATGTTCATGGACTGCACTGTGGACGTCGCCCTTCTTCTCTTAAAGTTCTTGACTCTTGACATGGCATTTTGAGCACTACGGCGACTCTTACATGCTCAACTGCTGTCATGGCAATGAACGAATGTTCCTATGCTCCGCAGTAGTGCTAGGCGCCAGGTGCAGCCTTTGGTTCCAGGTTTAGCCATTCATTCGGTTGATGATATAAACTCCTGCATTACCCATAATAAGGAATATACCATTTATCATATAGCTCCAATTGTTTAGGGTCCTTAAGGTAATGCAGGATGTATATCATCAACAGTACGTCCATGTTTCGTAAACCTCAAGCACTACGCCATGAAGCCCTAGACCTTAGAGCCCTTGAGCCCTGAATCCTCACTCGTATTCCAAAGAACCTTCAAGCTTTATGCCGAAGCTTAGATCCTAACCCGACGAGACCCTGAAGCTCTCTACCCCAACCCCTCCAAAAAATACACTGTCATCACAACCCAGAAACCTACAAGCGGCCAACAGCCCGAGAAGGACACAGGAGTTTCGAACAAACCTTTAGGGTTTTAGGGTTTCATGTGATAGTAATAGTATCCCGTTATGGTCCCTCTGTAATTACACTATCGCCCACCCCCAGACAATTCAAATCAATCAAGGGCACATCCTCACGCCACTGATCGGCGTGATCGAGAACGCATGCAGAACCCCTCAGAAGTGAATGCTTGAAAGGAGCCCTGTAGGGGACCCCCGAAGCAAACCCTAAACCCTAAACCCCACATGCCTCCACCTGGTTCACGGGCTCCGTCCCCATGAAGGGGGTATCCCCGGCTGCCGCCTCCATCGTGCCCAAGGCATCGGATGCCTCTCAGGCTCTAGACGGCTTCAGTTTGGTGTTGGATTTCGGCCTAAACCCTAAACCCTAAACCCACCCAAAAAAGGCCTCGAAGGGTTTAGGGTGGAGGGTTGAGGGTCTTTGCCTTTAGGGGGGGTTTAAAGAGGTTCCCTTCAAGGGCTGCTTTGCGGGTTCTATACGGGTGCTGTCCTGTGGGTAGTGCTCTAAACTAGGGTCCCTTTAGGGTCCTTTTTTATAAAGACTACTTTGCGGGGACCTAAAAAATAAAAGGCGCCCTAATTTAGAAGACTACCCATGTGGGCTTTGAGAGGCTTAGGGTTTGATATAGGGGCCTTCATGCTTAGAATGGAACCACCGACATAGATCAGGCTATCATCATGGGGATTCAGCTACCCCAAACCCTAAACCCTAAAGCCCCAAGGCTACCCTAAGGTTCCTATCTCTTTTCGGCACCTCAAAAAGTAGGGTTTCGGAGACACCAAAGAGACCCAAGGGTTACTGAATCAACCCCCTAAACCCCAAGCCCTGGCAGCCTTCTGCAAGCGAACCCTTAAGCCCTGAACCCAAACCCTAAACCCCCCTAAGCCCTTTAAGCCCTAAAAGCCTAAACCCTCAAGCCCTAAACCCAAACTCTTAAACCCTTAAGCCAAATCCTCAAGCCCTTAAGCCCTGAACCCAAACCCATAACACCCCCCAAACCCAAACCCTTAAACCCCGAACCCAAAACCCTAAGACTTAACCCAAACCCTCAAACCCCAAACCCAAACCATTAAACCTTAAAGCAAAAACCTTAAACCCAATACCCTAGACCCCTAAACCCTAAACCCTTAAGACTAAAACCCTAAACCCTCAAATCCCTACAACCCAAAACCCCAAACCCTAAGGAGCATCTATAATAACCCTAAAGCCCGGTACTAAAGCCCCAAACTCAAAACCCACAACGTGCGTGCTAGGGGATTGTAATTGGGGCTGTAGTTTTGGAAAACCGCCAGGACTGTGTGTCTGGAGGTGGGGCTGCAATCTCTTTTGCTCTTGGAAAATGGGACTTTAGGTTTCATGATTTAGGGTTTAGGGTTTCGGGTTGGGGGTTAGGGTTTAGGGCTTAGGGTTTAGGGTTGGGGTCTAGGGCTTAGGGAGGCAAAACCATGTGACAAAGACTTGGTCGTGAATGCGGCTGCATTCTGGGAAGACCCAGCAGCCACTACGTTCGACATGTGGCCCAGAAGCTTCTACTCGTGAAAACCTCCAAAAACCAAGTAAGTGGGTTTAGGGTTTTGCGTTTAGGGGTTACCATTTTCATATTCACCGACCCCCTAAACCCTAAACGCTAACCGACGATTGTGAGTGCGACTGCTGACTTGCGGATTTGCACCCGGCCTTTGTGGGAATCCCCGACCCGAATAAGCCCCTCAATAAGGGGCACCCAATGTTAAAGGAAACTACAGGTGGGGAGTTCAGGGTATGTAGGGCTTCTACAAGGCTTCTGTAAGGTATATAGACCCTCTATAAGGCTCCTGTAACGGCAACTACCCACCTGAAAATGTCCTAGACAATGTGTCTTAAACCCTAAACCCTAAACCCTAAGCCCTAAACCCCAAATCCTAAACACTAAGCCCTATAGACCCTAAGCCCTAAATCAGACAATGTGCCTAATTTTCCCCGGCCTGGGCAGCGCCAATAACCCCAGTGTGGCCCTCGGCGAAAACTTTCCCGAGGCCTTGCATGCGGAATCTCGATTAGATATGTTTTTTCTTCTCAGACTTATTCGATACAATACATGGTGTAGATCGCGCCTTCTGGTACCTTAAACTCAGTTCCTTTTGCGTGGATTGAAGCTTAGAGTTTGGGGTTTAGGGCTCATCTTAACCCGAAACATCCTACCTTCGAAGGACTGATATAAAGAACCCCATGGTAAGGACACCAAAAAGCAAGTACTCTGAAGTGCCGGTAGGGTGGGAGCACCGGCTGTCCTAGATTGACCCTAGAACCTAACCCCTGAAAACCTAGTTCCCTAAGCCCTAAACCTCTAAGCCCTAAACCCCCAAACCCTGAACCCCAAGGCTCTTAGACCCAATCCCCTGAACCCTAATCCCTATGTAACCTACTCTTTTTGCAGGGCTGTGGGCTAGCAGTTATGGTTTGGACCAGAGAGGTGCAACTGTTCTTGGTTGCTTCAAAGCTTCTTTCAGGGTTTAGGATTTTGGGCTTCGATCCTGAATCCACCAGCTCCAGCGCACAGGGTTTAGGGTTTAGGGCTATGGGGTTTAGGGTTTAAGGAATATAGTCTAAGCCCTGGACGCTAAACATTATATACTAACTTCCAGAATCACGTCACTAGGGCCTACATTCACGCCGTCCTAGACCCCTCGCCGGGTCTTTAAGCTATGGCGCCAACTCACAGCCCGACCCCCATCATGCTGGCCTACTGTAAGTATCCACCATGAAGGGTCAGAACCCTAAGCCCCATCAATCAGTGCCTAACTGCTCCATGCAACCGGCCTTTCCGAGCTTCCTTGCCAACCCTATACCCAGAAGCCACAGCCCTACAGACGGAAGCTTCAACATAAACCCCAGATGCATTCCAAAAGCTCCAAGAAAACATAACGAAAGCCCTAAACCCTAAACCCCGAAAACCTTAAACCCAAAACCCCGCACCTCTTAAAATACTCAACCCCCATGCTACGGTTGATGGTATAAGTCCTGCATGACCATAGTAAGGAACATACCATATTTCCCATAGTTTAGGGTCCTTAAGGTCATGCAGGATTTATATCATCAACCCCGAAACTCTAAACCCTAAACCCGAAACCTTAAACCCTAAACCCTAAGCCTAAACCCTCCGACACATTGCTCATTTCACCGGCCTGACAGGATTTGCAGCGCCGAAGTAGCGCGGAAAAGTCCCTGGTCACAGAGCACCTGAAAGCATTCCCCTAACATAGGGTTTAGGGTTTAGGGTTTAAGGTTTCGGGTTTAGGGTTTAGGGTTTAAGGTTTAGGGTTTAGGGTTCAAGGTTTAGGGTTTAGGGACGTTTAAATGATGTAAAGTGTCAAGACAGGGACCTTACTAATTACATTGGGCTTTTTGTTTCTTCAACACTACAAGTTACAAGGACCATAAGGAAGCCTCAGAAATTTATATTACGAGTGGTGCTTAGGGCGTCTTTAGGGATCTGCATGGGTTGAAGGGTTTGGGCCTCATTCACGAGCTGGGTGGGCTCATGGAGCTTGCTTGGATTTGGGGTTATGGATTTAGGGCTTAGGGTTTAGGGTTTAGGTTCTGGTTTGGGGGCTTGGACGTACACGGGCGTTGAATGGCTTAAGCCGTTTGGGGGTGATGTGCAGAGTCTCGGGCTTTACGATGCTGCGTGTTATCCGGGGATCAAGCAAGTTCCGGACTATTAATTAATGGATGTAGAGACTATACATAGTTTCACTCGGAAACTTGGCCATGAAAGGCTGCTGTCGTTGCCAGGGGCTGCAATCCAAACTCTGAGCCTGGACGCTTAAGATCAGTGCAGGAAGGTGAAGAAACATCTGCGAAATCCTAGACCCCAAACCCCCTAAAGAGCCCTAAACCCTAATCCCTCAACTCTAGACTCTGAGATGCAGTAACTCTGTCCTTGGAGGACCTACTTTGTGGTTAGGACCCTACGACACGAAAACAAACTACCTACTACGTCCCTCGACCCTCCAAGTACACTACCCCTACTACCCTACTAAACCCTAAACACCCTAAACCCTCAACCCTAAAAGCCCCTCAACAACCTCCAACAGCACCAAGCCTGACTCCGTCATAGAGACCTTGTACAATCAAACCCCTCTTGTACAGCCCCTATAGTATCCTATAAGGGTTCGCCCTAAACCCTAAACCCTCTAGCCCCTATAGAGCCTTCGTGGGATCCTTAGAACCCTTATAGGAACCTTACAGAATCCTCACAAGAGGGCCGTCATGAAAACAAAAAAACCTTTAATGAGTCCTTCTAGCACCGTTACTTAGGCCCTAGCCCGAAAAAGGTTAACCTTTTAAAATTATAGTAGGACTATATATGCCCCAAAAGGTTAAAGGTCACCGCCCCTCAGGTTATAGAATCGGGAGATCTTGCCTAAACCCTAAACACTAAACCTTAAACCCTAAACTCTAAACCCTAAAACCCTAAACCCTAAACACAAAACCCTAAACCCTAAAACCCTAAACCGCTTGGGCACCTGTGCCGAGCCGGGATGCCTTAGCCGGACCATGGCACTTTCGCGGCTGGCTGCCCGCTGCGACAAGGCGGGGCTTTAGAGGTGAAACAGGGTTCAGGGCTTGGGCCCTAAACCCTAAACTTACGAAGTTTGGGGTTTCGGGCTGGGGTTTAGGGTTTAGGGTTTTGGCTTGGGCAGGGGCCCTAAGAAACAGAACAGTGCTGCGGCGCAGTTCTTTCGATCGCGCTTTCGAGGATTTTGTAAGTGTCAACAGTCAACATAGAGGCCGCAGGAAGTAGAGGACGGGTTTCGTCGTATTTTGATAAAGCCTCCAGAGGGTTTTACAAGGGTTTAGGGGTTACCCTAAACCCTAAAACCCTAAACCCTGCCCTTAAGAAAGAGACGGCGTCTTTTTTTTGAGAACGCGTTTTTTGTTTTGCGAGCATCTTGTAAGGGAATTTAGGGCTTAGGGACTGAAGTCTTCCAGCCTTCAAGTTCGTATTAGGATCTAGGGTTTAGGGTTTAGGTTTTAGGGTTTAGGTTTTAGGTTTTAGGATTTAGGGTTTAGGGTTTAGGTTTTAGGGTTTAGGTTTTAGGGTTTAGGAGTTAGAGTGTTAGGGTGTTCGGGCGTTAGGGTTTAGGTTTTGGGGTTTTGGGTTTAGGGTGTAGCTGCTTTGGCCCTCAGAGTATCTAAAGATGCTCCACCAAAGCATACCTGTAGCCGAGAAGACCTACCTCTGATTACATAGGGATATCCGGTTTCGGAGGTTAGGGGCTGCCGGCAGGAGTTATGCGTGGAGGGCCTACACCTCAGAGCTGCGAGCTGCACAGCCAAGGCAGAGAACGAGTTGAGCAAATGGGTAGTTTGCTAAATTAGAGGCCCTTTAAGGGTCTTTTTCATATGGGTGCCGTACTATTTATTGGGGACCATTTAGGGAACTACCCAAATGGTGAGGGTTCAGGTTTAGGGTTTAAGTGTAGAGGTTGAGGGGTTTAGGGGATTAGGGTCCGAAACAAGAAGCCTTGACATCAGCTTCCAACTACTCCGAAACCCAAAGCCCCCAAAAATCCGACCGAAACCGATTAAGATCTGCAAGCCGGGGAGCCGAACACTGTTGGCAAAAGAGTAGGTAGTAGCACGAGGTCAGCTTTTCGCGGAGTGTAGTGTAATTAGAGTTTAGGAAGGCTCTCGAGGTTTCAAAGCCCAGGATCTTGGGTGCGTAGTGCTCAGGGCTCGAACAGAACATGTTGAGGACTTTCGGTTTGGGGTTGAGGACTTTGGGTTTAGGGTTTAGGGGTTTAGGGGTTTAGAGGTTTAGGGTTTAGGGCTTAGGGTTAAGGGTCTAGGGTTTAAGTGCGCAAAGGACACCGCTTGCTCACCGTGTTGGGGTTACCAAGCGCCTCTTTTTGCTTGCATGAATTGCGGCAGCATGGATGAAGTTTCCGGCAATGGGGCAATCAAAGTTTGAATTAAACCAGCAAGAAAGCTACAGCGGCAAGAACACCGTATGTTGCTGAAACCTACCAACCCTAAATTCCAGGCGCTTTTTAAGGCCCCATGAAACCCTTGCAAACCGCTATAAACCCACCGACAAACCCATAAAGCTACCATATAAGCCCGTCAAAGCCCCTAATCCCTGAACCCTATGAACTATAAGCCCTAGACCCTGAACCCTAGAGGACACATATTGCACACTCGGGGCTAGCAAGCACCCGCGAAAAAAATCGCCTACGGCACTCCAGCGTCAGCCCTTCGGGCAAACGCACGAGGCCAACTTTTTTAGGGTGGAGGCTTTGGGATTAGGGTTTAGGGTGAGGGTTTGATTTAGGGTTTAGGGTTTGGGGTTTAGCGTGTTTTGGGCTCTTGGATTTAAGGCTCTTGGGTTGAGGCTTTTTCGGGGTTCAGGGTTGTAGGGCTGAGCTAAGGCTTTTGGATAGCTGTAGGGCTTGAGGTGCAGAGCTCGGATGCACTTTACACGACTTTACACGATTTTGTGTAGTGCTAGGAGAGTTTCTGTTGTCTGGCTCCAAGGGTCTAAGCCTTCGCAGTACCTGCGGAATCGTACCATAAATCCTAAGCGCGTTCAAACTGAAAATCTGGGAGTGAACCCCGGTTCCTGGAGCCAAGCCCCCAAAACTATAAACTCTAAAGATGTCACTTCAGGACACAATTGCAGGATTCGCTGCTAGGATTTGTAGCCTTGAAGCTCAGGGTTCATGAGTTCAGGGGCCAAAGCAGAAAGATGAGCTAAGGGTTTGGGATTTAAAGCTCAGGGGTTTGGGGTTTAAGGTTTAGGGTTTAGAGTTTGAAGTTTAGGGGAAGTTGAGCTGCGGGTTTCGGGTGTCAGCCTTGCTAAAGTCGCATGACTTCTGGACCACATGGTCTTCGCCCTACTATCTAAAGACACAAGTGCGTGATGGCTTTGCCCGCACGCAACATAGACGATACAAATTCGTGGACTCAAGAGAGCATGTAGATTTGGCCCTCCTTGCAAAGACAAATGCCAGACACCCCCAACACGTCATGAACACGAACTCCAAAAACAGTCTTAAACGTCTCTTATGACAACCCTCTAAAAAAGCCTTACAACCATACAAATCCATGGTACACCTACCACAAATGAACCCAAACCCCTAAACCAGAATTGAACCCTTATGAGGTGGTTACAGGGGTTGGTTGTTAAATTCGGGTGTTGAAGGGTTGAGGCCTAGGGCTTGACAAGGCTTCAATCCCAGGTTCTGCTATGCGGGGGATACTTTGCCAAAACATAATTGTTTAGGGTTTAGGGTTAGGGTGTTAATTAAATGATAATTCCTACTATAGAAACCCTACAGTCTACCAGTCTGGGCACTTTGGACCACTTTGGGCTTGAGAGGGCTTGATTTATAGATTTTTGGGGGGTCTCGGTAATTCGAAGAGAGTTTGGGGGGCATGTGTTTGATTGGGGGACCAGAGAGGGGTTAGGGGTTTAGGGGTTTAGGGTTTAGGGCCAAGTTTAGGGTTTAGGAACTCTTTGATAAAAAGGTCAAGGCTGAGCTGCAAACTGAATCGACGCCCACTTCTTGATCCCAAAGGTCTGAAAACCTAAACTGGAAAACCTACACACATCAACTCCCCAAATACTAGCCTACGAGATTGCTACCCTGAACCCCAAAAACCTATATGTTGCGTACGCTGTGCCCTAAGGAAAACCCTGAACCTTATACACTAAAAGCCCTGAACACCAAAGCCCAAAAACCGAAACCCCTTCACCTGAACCCTACAGTATTCCGTTAACCTTACCCTAAATCATATGAGCACTACCCCAAACCAGAAACCCCTTAACCGATGAACCCTCAAACACAAACCGTTAAACCCTACTCCAAGCCCCACACAAACCCCTAAATCCCAAGCTCAGCATACTGAACCTCAGAACCCTAGGCTACATTATACGTGAGATCCGGAAAACCCCCAGTATAGAACCCTCGCTATTGAACCCTGAGTACAGAAGCCTGTTCGAAATATTCGGCCTCAACCCTTTTCCCCTAAACCCTAAAGCCTCAACCCCATACCTGAGCTCTAAGCATTAAACCCGACCTTGAGCCAGCCTAAACCTACCCTATACGCTATCCTGAACCCTATCCCTAGGGTTTAGGGGTTTAGGGTTTAGGTGTTTAGGGTTTAAGGGTGTAAAAGTTTAGGATTTAGGGGACCCTACCCTAACCCCTAAACCCCAGACCGCACCCAAAGCGGCTTCCCCGTTTTGATGGCTCCTCATCCGAGCCAAGCTCCTGCCCTGTAGGCCAATCTTGGAGCAAAGGCCGATCCTGTCGGAAGGGATGCCCCTTTCGGGCTTGGGGTTTAGGGTTTAGGGTAAAGGGGATGAGCGGTTTGGGGCCTTGAGGCTGAGGGGTTTAGGGTTTCGGGTTGGTGCTTTGGGGTTAAGGGGGGGGGCACTGGAGGCGTATATTCGAGACTCTCTATCCTGAGCGCTACTTTTGAGCACTGCCCTGGCAGGCAATGCCACCAAACCCTAAACCCTAAACACCAATAGACTGGGATGTCACAAAATATCTCGCAATGCTTCATCTCTCGCAGCGTGCACGATGTCCTCCTCCATCCACTGAACACTAGGCTCCTCTTAAAGATCCTTGAAAAATTATCTTAACCCTGCTTATCATGTGCACTCCCGCATGTGCCGGACCATGTCCCATAACAAGGCATCACCTTGTGAGCAAACGCCAACCTGAGATGCAGCAGCTCTTTCGGGCGGCGGTTCGCCGCCACCAAGGTGGACACAGACACTGTGACCTCACCCCTAATAAGGGTTTAGGGTTTAGGGTTAGCTTAGGAGTAGGGTTCTAGAATGCGTTCTGCAGTGAGCACGGTAAACCTCATGCGAGGTCGAAAGAGGCAGCGTTGCGTGCTGCATCGGCTCTTGCAGTTGCTGTTGCTGTGCTGTCTGTTGCTGCTCCTTGGGACATCGTTCTTGGCCTCTAAACCATAAACCCTAAACCCCAAATCCAAGTGCCGTCTGTTGCTGCTCCTTGACCCCCCCCCCTTAGTCGTCGTACTCGAAGCTAAGGAACCTAGCCGGGACGAAGTCCATCAGGAAGACATCGTTCTTGGCCTCTAAACCCTAAACCCTAAACCCAAACTCTAAACCCTAAGCCCTAAATCCGAGTGGCCAGCCTAGCCCAGGGCGACCTCTTGAGGTCTCAGAAAGGAGCTGCAGTTCCAGTTTTAGAGCTCAGAGATATGAGCCTACCTAGACCCTTAAATGTAGCACTTTTTTTGGTTACCTTAGTTTCTTATTCTAGGATCCGAAGCATAAAATAGGTCACCCAATAAAAGGTAGTACAGGTAAGGGTCTAGGTACTGCATCCACCGCAGCCCTTGAGGCCTCGATCTGATCCTCGTGGCCATGGGCCCTATAACCCTAAGGGCCCATGTAATGTAGAGGCCTTAATAATTAGAATAGGGTCTTGGGGTTTCCTTAACATAGTTATAGTTATTGTATACTATACCCCCAAAACCTATTCTAATTATTAAGGCTCCTATATTACCCATATAGTATAAACGTTGACCTCAATGTAGTCCTTAGGGCCAAAGCATATACTATATGGGTACATGGACCCTTCGGGTAATCCTTCAATCCCTAAGGTACCTATGTAGGCACGTGGAGCCTTAGGGTTGGCCCGCATCTTCGGGTGTTTTCCTTCTGATGATCAAGTCTTTCTAGGGTTTGGGAGCTGCAGGGGGGAAGCGTCTTAAGCCTGCTGAACCCAAAACTTCTCCTAAACAACCGAACTCCAGACGCAAAGTGAGCCCCGAAATCGAACGCCAGAACGGGTTTAGAGTTGAGGGTTCAGGCCCTGACGTCGAAGGGTTTGGGGCCTAGTGTTTCAGACCTAGGGTCTGCAAGTTGCGCTTCTGCACTTGTACATGGGTCCTTGTCAAAAGTCGGGTCCCTTTTAGGGTCCCTTTCATAAGGCTGAAACGTACGAGTTTGGGGACTCAAAAAAAAGAGTTACCCTCATGTGGAGAACTACCCACATATGAAACACTGCAGTCTCAATTGATTGAGTCCCGGCGAAGGCTTTGGGGATCTGGTCTAGGCACTACGGCCACTACAGTTTGTAATGGTTGAGGTTTTGGGCTTTCCTAGCCGAGGGTGTTGCAAAACAAAGCCGACTATCTATTGAGATCGCTATGCCTTCAAAGGCTACAGCCTACATCCAGCTGTGCTGGCCCAATCAACACTGTAACACAGGCCTGAACCGAGAAGCCCATGCTGTGCCTTAAACAGTAAACCTTACTGCTCCCTACAGTAACAGTCTATAATGGGGCTAATATTAAATTAAGGGCCTTATATATCCATACTATGAATATAACTCAACTGCTACTGATTGGGCGCAGTATCCAACTAAAACCTGAATCCACCAAAGCCTCGGCTCAACCTTGTACCCTGAGCCTCCCGAAGCCATCCTAAATCCCCTGATCCCACACCTGGAGATTTAAACTCTTCGCCATCACCTAAAACCCTAAACCCCATAATCCCTAAAGCCCAAAGCCAAAACTCGAATCCTAAAGCCCTAAACCTAAAGCCCTAAACCGCAAACCTAAAAACCCTAAACCTAAAACCCCACAACCCTAAAACCCTAAACCCCCAACCGTCTCCCCGGCACCTGCTCAGCACCAGTCCGACCTAAAAGGCTGCTGCAGAGTTCAGGCATCTGAGCTCAACACTAGCTCTAAGCGCTTTAGGCTTTGGGGCTTAAGGCTTAGAGGTTTAGAGGTTTGGGGTTTAGGCTTAGCCCTTATCGAAGCTTTACAAAAACCGGTAATGCCCCTTATGCTTTAAAGTTTAGAGGTTTGGGGTGTAGGGTTTCGGGTTTAGGGTGTGGGGAAAGCTTTAGGCTTTAGAGTGGTTCAGGAAGCTTAGGATTCGGGTTTTTGAGTTTTGGGTTTAGGGTTTGGGGTTTAGGGTTCAGGGTTTGGGGTTTAGGGTTTCGGTCTGTGGTTAGGATTCCAAGAATCTCACCGCTGCGGATCAGTGGCTTCAGAGCGCAGCGATACGGTGTCGACAGGCCCGTGTAGGGTTTAGGGTTAGAGGGTTGAGGGTTGAGGGTTTATAGGGAGTTTAGGGTTTAGGGTTCAGGGGTTTAGGGTTTAGGGGTTTAGGGTTTAGGGGTTTAGGGGTTTTGGGTGTGGGGTTTAGGATTCGAGTTTGGGCTTGCTGGGCAGCTTCTTCTGGAGTCTGCCCTTGAGCAAGTCTACTTGTCAGGAGTGTTTTGGGCTTAATTTTCAAGGTTTAGGGCCTTTTGTGTTGCTGAACAGATGAGGCCTATGAAAGACGCAATGATCCTCAGTACTGCTTGTATGGCTGTTTGCACCGATGTCTGTCTTGGTGAGAAGTGATGTCTCTGAGGGTGTTGCTGGTGTAGTTTCTGCTGTTGCATGCTGTCCCCGCCGACGTGACTGCCGACGGAAAAGCTTCTCGGGTTAACTCTGTCACAGGGTCAACGTGGATCCCAAGTAGCTTTTGTAGGTTGCTTATTCTGGTTTCTGTATACAAGTCCTTGAAACGGTAGGCTTTTGGATGAAGGAAGGCAGGAATCAGTCTCCGTAAGATGAAAGCGGACGGATCCTAGTGACCCCAAAGCTTTTTTCTTTGTTAACCTCCCTTGTTTCGTCTGCAGATCTACTCCAAAGGCTTAGGGCTCAAAGCCTAAACCCTAAACCCTAAAGAACCGAAGTTTAGGGTTTCCATGCCATCAGTCCATACTCTCGGCTTTCTTTCGTCTGCCGCACCAGACCCAACAGCCGAAACACGAGCCAAACTGGGTTCTTGTTACGGGATTTAATTTAAGTTACCATAACAGAGATCTATAGTAAACAATATGAGCGGTTATCAAAACCTCTTT
>CAJNJA010044208.1:214-24824 GCA_905231915.1 Symbiodinium necroappetens | reverse complement strand
AGGGTCTATAGGGTTCAGGGCTTAGGGTTTAGAGGGGTCAGGGTTTAGGGTTTATAGGGTTTAGGGTTTAGGGCTTGGGGCCCAGAGGGGCACTGCTGATACGCGTTGAATCACGGTGGCAATGAGAACAGAAACACTGAGGGTTTAGGCTTTCGGGTTTAGGGATCATGTTTCAAGATTGACCGGGAGACTCAGTCTCACTAGGCTCAAACCCCAAACGCCAAACCCAGATGAAGGGCTCATGCTGCCCACAGAAAGGCGTCGCTGGTATAGATTGAGAAGCCTATCCTAAGGACGAAATGACCCTTAAAAGTAAGGGCCCTATATCCTTATACTATGAATCCCTATATGGTATATGAGCCTTAAACCCTTCGTAGACTTCTTTTCGTCCTTAAGGTACCCACTGCCTCGTGATGATCCGATATAAACCACCAGGCCTGACTCCGATCTTTCCGAAACCAGGGTTGACGCTGATGAATGTAGGAGCCTTCATGAATAGAATCGTGTTGTGTGGTGTATTGCTGATACTAAAGTTACTAAAACCATGTTACGAACTAGACAGAAAGACTCTTAACGTACCAAGTCTTCCTAACCGTATATTCGGCCGTGCATGCTGAAACATCTTCCACACTTTAACCAGGGATGCAGGTACCGGGTGTGATATGAGAAGCGCCTCTGGTGAGATCCCTCAGGAGGTGCCAGGGTCGAGGTAGGCCCTTCCGCTACTAGAACCTATGCTACACTTTACCGGAAACTATTTTTGGAAGGATGTAAATAACACAGAACCAACCCTAAACCCTAAATCCTAAACCCTAAGGAGGGGCCTCCGAAAACTAAACCTGGAATGCCGGGTATAGCGACATTCGTGCACCGTAGCGTGAAGATGTAGAGTTTCGTGCCCTTCAGATTACTGGGCCGTCCTAGGAAGGTCTATGTTAAGTCAGGGTCCCTGGCTTTTCTGAATCTGGGATGCGCAGAGTTAGAGCTTGGGGAAGGTTTAGGGCTGCGGACGTTAGCACGTTCGGCTTTGGGTGCTGGCTGGTGCCGACGGGACGACAATCCCCTTCTCGAACTCTCCACAGCGCTCTCTGACGAGTCGATGCGTGAGGCATTGGCGCCCTTGGTCCGTCTTCTGCACTGTCTCTGCTAAGGCCACCAACGCACTTGTTACATCTCCCCGGTACTTGTCTGTGGTGTTGTAATAGGGCTGTGTGTGGCCTTGCTTGCTAGGCGCAAGCTTCCTCATCTTGAAGTTCTTGGCCACTGACTGTGCCTCCGCATCGCCCACTGCAGGTCCGTACAAGCGACGCCGACCGAGGAGCCCCTCAATTGTGCTTGGCACGATGAGTCCGTTGCCCGTTTCTTCTTCTGCTGCTTCTCGTGTCCTCCTGAATTGCTGCACTGCTTCTGCCGATCTGACTTGTGCGTGATGTAAGCTTTTCGATGAGATGCCAGCGAAGACGTCACTCTTACAGTGAGGACCCTGAAATGGATCCGACCTCAGGGAAGACCCAAGGTTCGGAGATCCCGAAGGCAAGGTCCCATGCCGCCCCTGAGCTCCCCGGCGCTGCGGATAGCCTGGCAATGTCAGTAGCAGTGGCAGCAACTGCAGTAGTAGTGGGAGCAGCAAAAACCGGAGTAGCAGTAGCAGCAGCAGTGGTAGCAGAGGAGGAGTAGTAGTACTAGTCGTAGGAGAAGAAGAAGTAGTAGTAGTAGTAGTAGCAGTGGCAGTAGCAGCAGTAGCAGTAGCAGTAGCAGTAGCAGTAGCAGTGGCAGTGGCAGTGGCAGTGGTAGTGGCGGTGGTGGTGGTAGTAGTAGAAGTAGCAGCAGCAGCAGCAGCAGCAGCAGCAGGAGGAGCAGGAGGAGGAGGAGTAGTAGTAGCAGTAGCAGCAGCAGCAGCAGCAGCAGTAGCAGTAGCAGCAGCAGTAGTACTAGTACTAGTACTAGTAGAAGTTCACGAACTAACATCAGCCCTTGTAGCACAATCTCGCGAATGACCATGCTCCACAGCTTCCTTCCTGTTACCCGGCCACCAGATAATTGCAAGGAAGAAGAAAGTCCGAGCCCAAGAAAATGCAAACACAGAGGATAGGACTCAGGGAATGAATTTTTGGAAATTCAAGCGAGCTCGCTTCACTTACCCAAAAAGCCTTCACCGGCCACAAACAACTCCTAAACTCAGCATTCGCAACCACAAAACTAAAAACCTTGAGCCCGAAAATCCTACATCTCGGATCCCTACTTCCTGGACTCATTCCTATATCATGTGGTTCACCAAGTGGTAGCCCTTCGCATAAAATAGAAATTAACAGTAGCATCCTTACCCCAGAGGCTTGACCAGAAACCCAACGCATTCATTGGAGATAAGAGGTACATGGACCCTGAAATGCTCTCTCCTGCCTCTCAGGAGGGCATCCTTACACCCTAAACCCTAAGCCCCAAACCCTAAGCCCTAAACCCTAAACCCTAACTGCCTCGCAGGAGGGCATCCTTTGTGGGCATCTGCTTGCTCTCCGGAACGCTCTCTTTCGTGCGGGAGCGCGGCGGCGCAATCTGGCTGAGTGTTGTCGGGCTTTGGAAGGTGTCTACGACCACTGCACCTACACTCGTCAACGCTTTGCTGTGCATTTTCGAAGTAAACATGCGCACATACCTTTGTTTTTTTATGTATGTCCGCGCACACAGACACACACACACACACTCCACGTGCACTATGACAATGCTGGCATTTAGATGAAGGCTTCTGGCTGTCTGGTTCACACCTGTGTGGTCTGTTGAACGGTACGGTGTCGGCAGTCTGGTGACCATGAAAAGCACCTGAAGACTGGGGCGCGGCGTCCTTGCCCTACTATTTAAATAGGGCTTCGGGGTATAATATACTATGAATATACTAAGGAACCCTCAAAATAGTAATGGTGATTATACGATCTCCTCTATTAGGCCTAGGGTCTGTAGTCGCGTCCCTCTTGCCGAAGCTCAGAGGTCGCCCGATCTTCCGAAGACGCTGCGAGGACTTAGGGTTTAGGGTTTAGGGTAGGGTTGAGAGTCATACGGTGGATGATCTAAATCCTGCAGTACCCATAACTAGGCATATACCGTAATTCCCATAGCTTAGGGTCCTTATAATACCCTAAACCCCAAACTCTGAACCCCAAACTCTGAACCCTAAAACCCTAAACCCCAAACTCTGAACCCTAAATCCCAAACTCTGAACCCCAAACTCTGAACCCCAAACTCTGAACCCTAAAACCCTGAACCCTAAAACCCTGAACCCTACAATCCTAAATCCTAAACCCTAAACCCTAAATCCTAAATCTTCTGAGCCTCCTAAAACCCCGAAAAGCCCGAGTGGACCTTCCTCGCCAGCTCAGGTTCTGCATCCCGCCGGGCCTGCAGACTTCGACTATCAGGGCTCTTGTTCGGGGATTTAGGGTTTAGGGTTTAGAGGTTTAGGGTTTAGGGTTTAGAGTTGAGGGGTTTAGGGTTTAGGGTTTAGGGGATTTATCTTTTAGGGTTTAGGGTTTGGGATTTAATTTAAGTTACCAAAGTAAGGAAACCATATTATGTAGGATAGATCCCTATGATGGTACCTTAAACAAAATCCCTTAACAAGAACCCGGCTATTGGGGCTCTGGGTCGTCTCTTGATTGGGGTTTGCGGCTTGGCGTTTGGGGAATAAGGGTTTTGGGGGGGTTTTGGGTTTAGGGCTTGGTGGGTTTGGGGGTTTCTGGTTATAGGGCTTGGGGTTAGTGGGTTTGGGGGCTTAGGTGTGTAGGTCGGTGTAGGTGTCTGCGTCCGTGTCCGTGTCTTTGTGCTCGGTGTCTGTGTCGGTGGCTGTCCGTGCACTTTGGTCTATTGTTCAGGCCATGGGTTCGGGTTTAGGATTTAGGCCTTTAGGGTGGCCGGGTTTAGGGCCCAGCGTTTAGTGCGTGAGTGTGTTTATTTTTGGGTTCAGCATTGTTGGCTCTTTAAGTCAGATGACTTGACCTAGGGCTAGGTGTGGGAAGTGGCCAACGGAACAGCGAGCAGGAACCATGTAGTTGGATTTTGAGTTAGGGCGTAAGGTTCGTTTAGGGCTTTGTAGCTAAGCATGGAGAAAGCACGGCGGGTAGGTACGATATGAGCTGGCAAAACCCGCAATATTTGGGCGTTAGGATTAGGGGGACCTTCTGAGAGAGCCAGAAGTAGTATTCAGAAGGGTGCCCTTTAAGGGGTCTCCCAAATACTACCTAGGAATAGTTCCATCACCAGCCGCTGGCGCAAAAGGCTCTTTCTGACGATGCATTGCTCGAGTCCTTGCGTGAGCCATGAGCTAAAGTACTAGCAGCTTCTAGCAAGCTCTCACCGGCGATTGGGGAGGGCAACATGGTTCCTCGTGATGTAACTTGAACCCAAGCTGCAAACAGCGCCAAGCCGTCCCAATCGCAGAATGCACTGGGAACCCTAAAGCCTAAACCCCAAACCCGGTAGTCTAGCCCTAACCCCAACCCCCGGCAAATGGAACCCTAATTGCTAAGCCACCGAAAAAGAATCCCTGCAACGTCCTATAGATCTCTTCCAAAGAATAGTGGATCAAGTTCTTATAGACTTGTAGATAGATTCCAAAAAATCTATACCACTCTTTTCACAACCACTACCTGTGACCCCAAACCCTACACAATTGTGGGTTATGACCCCTTCATCAGAGAGTAGAACCCATAAAGCGGTAGGTGTTTGGATCCCCAGGTAAGCCCTAAACCCTAGACCCCTAAACCCCTATACCCTAAACCCAGGCAGAAACCATGGCCATGCTCCCTTCTCCGAGCTACGATGCAGACGGTTGCGCGCATCTCTGGTCTGTCTGGTTTAGGGCTTTAAGGCTTAGGGTTTTGGGTTTAAGGTAGGGTTTAGGGGTTTAGGGTCTTGGGATTAAGGTCTAGGGTTTAGGTGTAGGGTTCAGGGGTTTAAGGTTGTGGGATTAGGGTTTAGGGTTTAGGGTTTTACTGTTCAGAGTCTAGGGTTTAGGGTTTATAAGGTTTATAGGGCTTGTAGAGTTTATGGGGTGCAGAAGGTTTTTAGGGCTGATAGGGCATATGGGGTTTACTGTAGGGCTTAAGAGGGTTTAGAAGGTCTAAGGCTTTAAGAAGGGTGTTACAATGCTCTTGCCGTCTGGGGCTTAAGGGCTGGAGTCCCTTTCGTTGGCTTATGTCTTGGTTACTGAGGAAGTTATACAGCAAATCTCAAAAAAATTGGAAACCGGATGAAGGACAAATCGTGCTGGGATTCCCCATACACTACTTCTTAAGGATTGAGGCTAGTGGGTTTCGAACTTTTGGGGCTTCTACTGTAAGTAAAAAAATGTGCTACCTACAGGTTGTAGAAGAATTGTACCTTAAACCCTAAAACCTAAACCCTAAAACCTAAACCCTAAAACCTAAATCCTAAACCCTAAAACCTGAACCCCTTTGGGGTTTAGGGTTTCGGGTCGACGGACTCCCGAGGTCGGGGTTTAGGAAGTAGGAGACAGGGTGTATCTGGAGCTCAGCGAGAATTCAAGTTGAATCAGCTAAATAACCCACAAACGGTTTAGGGTTTAGGGTTTAAGGTTTAGGGTTTTAAAACCCTCGACTATAGTAGTATAGTCAGATCCAACCATACCAAACTTCAAACAGTCATCACCCGGCTGCCTTACAGATTTCAGACTTCACTCGGCGTGACCACAGATGCGTTGCTCCCTTATTGGGGGCACATCGCTTAGCGAATGCGCGATGCAAGATCTTTGACAAGCGAAGTAACTTCGCCACTCCATCCACAGAACCTCGAACGAAGCCCGAAAGTTCAACAATCTTATCCACGACTAGTCATTCATTCGTATGTAACTTGAACTTACGCCCAATTAAGCCAAAACTCAATAATCTGAAATGCCTGCGCTACAACAGTTCCTTCTGATGGAACCCTAAGCCCTGAAGCCTTAAACCTAAATCTAGAGTTTAGTGGTGCCTGCTGCCCTCCCAACCCACACTGGCAAAAGCCTCGAAGCCAAATCATCGTTTTAGGGTGTGTTTAGCTTGCTTGTACGGTTTTGGGTTTCGGATTTTGCGCTGGTCTAGCGCTCACAGGGTGGATTGCCTAGACTCTGAACCTGTGGTATCTCCTTGAAATCCTTGCATCACTAGACCATAATGTACCCCAAAGCCCTGTTCTACTTGAGGCCCTACAGTAAGCCCTACAGCATAGAAATGAGAGCCGCCCGCGCAGACTCTCTTGCTTCTAGAGCCCACCGACAACCTGAAACCCTCAACCCTTAAAGAACTAAACCCTAAACTCTATCAAACCTTAAGACTCCAAACCCCGAACCCAAAGCCCCGAAATACAGGAGCCCTAAACCCTCAGCCCTACGCCCTATTGAAGCCTTTGGCATTTGAACTTTCGGCTCCCAAAGACTCCAAAACCCCTTAATTAAGGAATATACCTTAAATTATAATAGGAACCCTAATAAGATTTAAGGTATATTCCTTAATTAAGGGCTTTTGGAGTCTCTGGGCTCTTCGGCCACCTGCCGACAAGACGGCGTGGCACCGGCCGCAGGTCTTCTGCAGCGAGCTTGTTTTGCTACAAGCGCCCAAGGGGTCCAAGCACTCCAAAAGTAGGGTTTAGGGTTTAGGGGTTTAGGGTTTAGGGGTTTAGGGTTTATAGGGTTTGAGTGAAAGCGCCCGATTAAACACTCACCAATACTCCGAACCCTATACACACACATCAACATTTCCAAGTGAAACCCTGCGTGAGACGTTCTGCCAGCGCTCGGACCCTGATGGGCAGCCAACCGTGCAACATGGAAAGCCTCAAGCCTTGCACAAAAGGTCCTCAATTACTTGAAGGATTAGGGTCTTGATTTCCTTTAACTCAATGCTTATCTGTGGGTCATATAACCCAATGAGGCTTGAATGCCCGGTACAACAACCACTATTTAGCTGATATTGAAGTTCCGCAACGGCCGAAGTCACTTGAATTGGAGGTGCCAGACAGCTTTCAAACCTTCGAGTAATTAAGCTTAAACTATAAGGAATTGAAAGCATAACCCAAAACTCAAAGAGGCTTTTTCGGGACGACCTTGAACATGTGACCCACACCCCTAAACCTGAACAGCATAAATCCGAAATACTCTACAACCCTGCAGCCCTTGACTAACCCACAGCCCTGGACCTTTACCTAAGTCTCAAGGTAGCACAGAAGCCTTGTATGGTATCGTCTTTGAGATTTAGGGTTAAACGGTTTAGGGTTTAGGTTTTAGGGCTTAGGGTTTAGGCTTTTTACGGTTTAGAGTTTAGGGTTGCCCAAAGCCCCTCAACAAATTTAACTGTCAAAAGCCTAGATAGTAGAGCCTGCATGAATGCTTTTAGGGCGCAAAATAGGGTAAATAGGGGCCTATATATTAATGGTTTGAATAGGGTTCTGGGGCATGCTATACTATAACCATCATAAAGAACCTCAAAAATAGCATCGGTAGTTGTTTAAGCACCATTGTATAGCGTTTCTAGGGCCTATGCCGCAAGGTCGCTAAGACAAAATGGACATGACTGATCAGAATGATTCGGGCTTTCGGAGTCCAAAAAATACAGCAAGTACAGGTATATTATATTATTATTGCAGTCCCGAAAAGGATCCCTAAGGCAGAATATCGGTGTTTGATAGTTCAGGCATTTAAGAGGCTGCTAAGCTTTCCAATTGCTGGGCAGCCAATCGCTCTTTGGCCGCAGCAGTGCTTGAAGACCTGCACGGCATCCCCGTGGAGTCTCTAAGTACGGTTGATGATATAAACCCTGCATTACCAATCATAAGGAACATACCATAATTCCCATAGCTTAGGGGTCCTTAAGGTAATGCAGAATTTGTATCATCAACAGTAGTAAAATGCTTAGTCACAGCGTTTTACAAGGTCTGTAGAAGGGGTTGTTCAAGGAGGTGTGTTTAAGGGGATTGGGAGTTCGAGGTGCCGGATCCGGCTTTGGCACCTCCAAGTTTTGCTCAGGGCTTCGGTGTTTCGAGATGTTTTAGGGCTTAGAGCTTAGGGTGTAGGTTTTAAGTAGCTGGGATAGCTCAGGATTCGGGGCTTGCATGTTGGGTCAGGGCCCTAGGATGTGGGAGATAGGTCGGAAACCATTACCTTCTACTGCGGTTTAGGGTTTAGGGCTCAGGGCCAGTTTAGTATTTAGCTGTAGGTCTGCAGCCATGATTCCATGGGTACTTGGATGTTGAATTGCAGGCGGCCATGAAGACCCCGCATCCAACCAGCGCCCCCATGCTAGTATATCAGATGTTTAACATGTCAGGTTTGTGCACCAAGCTTTTGCAAGTCCCGAACCTGCGAGGGATCTACAATCCAAGCTATCTTGCCGGTGCGTTTCTGATTTGGAGGGTCCTTCCCGACCTGACAAGACCCTGCCGGTCCTGCTGCAAGACACGAAGAAAGCCCTTCGCACATGGGTAGCTCTCTACATTCGGGTCCCCTCTTAGGCTTCCGTTTATGAAGCTACCGTACTATTCCGGGGCCCTTGTTAACAAGGGGCCATAAAGATGATGCTCTCGAACCTTGAAGACACCACTTACATGTACCAGGTTATTGGAGGCTTGGGACCCTAAAGCCTAAACCTTCAACCCCAAACCGTGTGCCTGTATCAGGTTATTGGAGGTTTGGAACCCTAAAGCCTAAACCCTGTGCATGTATCAGGTTATTGGAGGTTTGGGACCCTAAACCCTAAACCCTTCAGGTTATTGGAGGTGTGGGACCAAACCCGAGTATCAGGAATCCTGTGAGGCCTTGTAGATCTTTCTGCACCGCTTGAATTTCCCTCTGAAGTTGGCCGTGGATCCTTTGCTTCGATTTTGTTGTAGGCAGGTGCGGTCGTGATTCCGGCAACCCGAACCCTAAAACGCTTTTCAGATGCCAAAGCAACGGGCCAAGGTGAATCGGGTGTCGTGTTTAAACCCTAAACCCTAAACCGTGTCAGGTCTAGGGATCGTTTTGCTACTTGTTCCGGGCTTTAAAGGTTTGGGGGTCCAAATCTTTTCAACTCAAGCCCGGCTGTATGGTTTAAGGTTTGAAGTTCTGTATAACTGTGTATGTATGTAGTCATTATTGTATGCATGCGTCTTTCTTTCTTTATATATATATATGTGTGTATATATATATATATTTATGTATACATCTATA
This sequence comes from Symbiodinium necroappetens, assembly GCA_905231915.1. Taxonomy (NCBI): domain Eukaryota; class Dinophyceae; order Suessiales; family Symbiodiniaceae; genus Symbiodinium; species Symbiodinium necroappetens. Next base: position 15,634 of record CAJNJA010044208.1, on the reverse strand, counting down.
TGTATATGTATGTGTATATTATATATATATACGTATATAGACAGAGAGAGGGGGATCTTTACTTGCCGGCTTATGGTGTTAGTTCATCGCATCTGTTGAAACTATCTAGTTTCATATATAGGTATGTGCATGCTTGCAAAGTTATGCCATTTAGCTCTGCATTCGTCTATCCATATGCATAACATATGCACAGGTATGCATACAGATGTCTACATATATGTATATATTAGTTTGTACTTATATGTTTGCTTATGATGTGCTTTGCTTAGTTTATTAACTCGTTTCGGCATCTATGCATATCTACATACAATACAGCACGCTTGTCGTTGCATGTACGCTTTTGTACATGCCTACATACATACATACATACATACATACATACATACATACATACATACATACATACATACATACATATATATATATGCATACATATATGCATGTCTATATATATATATATGAGTCGGCGTCCAAATTACTTGTTCCTTGTGCTTATGTTTTTGAACTATTGCGTCCTCTCTCGTTTTCCGAGGAATTCGCCTAAGGCACTTGCAGGGACCAAAGTATAAGTAACCCTATCGTTTTAGCGCGTCCCCTTTCGATCTTGGGGGTTCTGGCTCAACAACTACCGTGAAGTACGCAATTCGCATGTACCCAATACGCCTCACACGCTGCAGGGTTTAGGGATGTCTAGGGGGTGGATCTCTCACGTTTAGGGCTTGACGTGCCTCCCTGCTGCCGTGATGCGCCTCCACGTTCTTTATCAGCCACCTATAGCGCATGTGGGCATGAAGGTTTACATCCGGGGTGGAGGCCCCTTGTGAAACCATTTAAAAGCCGGTTTGCGACCCTATAATGCCAGTGTAGGATTGAAGTTTCTGCCCCAGCCAGCTGGAACAAACGACACGATTAAACGAGAGCAGCACATGCATGCAATTTCACGATATTCCCTTACTGGTCAGGGCTTAAAGAGGTAAAGGTAATAGGGCGTCAAGACATGTTGGCCTACGGGGCTGTGTGGTCTGTAACAGTCTGGTTCATGAAACCAGACAAACGCAGCGGGTTGAACAACAGGAATCCAAAGTAGCAGTAACAATTTATCTGACTGACATCTGTGTGCCATGCAGAAGACTCTGTACAACCTGACAGCGTCGAGCGAACCTAATAATTAATAGCAACGCCCCAGAGGGCCCACAGCCATTTCATGCGGGAACACCACTTCCAGCATAAGGAGCTCAAAATTACATGCCAAGGTATACTCCGGCTTCGAAACCCTATACCCACCCTTTCAAATCCGTAAGCCCTGAACTGGCCCTCAACTCCGGACATGCCCTGGACCGTATCTTCAATTCGTACTGGGCTCTCTGGGACCTTCAGCAACTCTACCCATAGGCCCCTAAGTAGTTCCTTTTTGGGATTACCTTATAGGATTCTAAATATAAACCATAAAAAGGAACTACTTAGGGGCCTATGGGTCAAGCTACAAAACCCAACAAAACTCCCTGGTAGCGACACCCTAAGCCCCTTGAACCATGTGACCCTTCGAGGTAAAGGGACTCAGGGTTTAGGGTTTAGGTTTAGAGCTCAGGGTTTGAAGTGTATAAGCGGCTGGATAATTAGAACAGGGTTTTGGGGTTTAGGGTTTAGCTTGGAACGGGGCTTTGGGGTTTGGGGTTTAAGGTTTAGCTTAGAACAGGGTTTTGGGGTACATGCTACTATACTCTAAGTCAGTAAAATGCACTGCTTCCAGTAGTAATTATTTCGGCCCGATAGTAAACGCTTTGCGTGAAGCCCCTTCAGCGCGCCTTTGATCTTGAATCAGCCTTCCCACATCCAGAGAACGTGCCGTGCCCCGAAAACGCAGGCAGCCCATGAAGAATTCCTCTACATCCTTGGCTTGGCTCATGGGATTCACAGAGAGCCCAATACCCCAGAATTAAGGAATATACCTTAACTCCTAATATTATGGCCCCTTTGTTTAAGGTATCCCCTTAATTGAGGGGTATTGGGCTCTCTGGGTTCGCCTCGGGCTTAGTTTCTAAAGAAAACACTCATGGTTTGGGGCTGTTTGCCATCCTTTAGGCTTGAGAGTTTTGGATAGCGGCAGAGTCATCAGGACTTGTAAATGGCCAGTTCTCTAAACTATAGGTCCCTTTTAGGGTCCCTTTTTATAAGGGCCGTACTAGATTGGGGACCCAAAAGGGGGCCTTGATTTAGAGAACTACCCAAATGAGAGTAGAGGGTTCAGGGTTCTGACTTTGCAGAGCTGCTTTTCAGGACTTGTAGTCGATTTAGACGCATTTAGGGCTTAGGGTTTAGGGTTGAAGTTTTGGGCCCAGGTTTTGGGTGCATTGGGTTCAGGGCTTAGGGTTAAGGCTGCAAGGACTGTATGTCAACGCATGTGGCCCCCAAAAAGAGAATGCCAGTCTTGTGAACCCTAAGTCAGCCAATAATCTAAACCCCCCAACCCTAAACCCTAAACCCTTGTAAACCCTAAACCCTAAAACCCCAAACCCTAAACCCCAAAACCTTAAACCCCAAACCCTAAACCCCAAAACCTTAACCACCGAACCCCAAACCCTAAACCCTAAACCCCCGAACTCCAAAACCCTAAACCCAAACCCTAAACCCCCGAACCCCGACCCTAAAACCCAAACCCTAAACCCCCAAACCCCCGAACTCTAAAGCCCTAGAGCCCTGGAGCTCGAACCCCTCGATCCTAACCCCTAAATTAAAGCATCAAGCCACAGTACATGGGTAGTTCTCTAACTTAGGGAACCTTTTAGGGTTCCTTAAAGGGATCCATAAGCGTTTCTATAAGGGCACTTTAGGGGTTAAATTTGGTAGTCCTCTAAATTAGGGTCCCTTTTAGGGTCCTCTTTATAAGGGTGCCGTACTAGTTTGGGGACCTAACAAGGGACCCTGATTTAGAGAACTACCCAAATACAGGCTGTTAGCTGGACATATCGAAGCGACCATCACCGGGCGAAATCCAAACCCTCAAAACCATGACAAAAAGAAATCAGGTTATTTGGAAGGGGATGCACCGCCGGTGTATTGAACTTCGGCCCTACTTGTGGAGCTTATGGTTTATGGTATTGACATTAGGGCTTCGAGATCACGATTGCAGTTTTTGACGGGACCTACAACGGAAACCCCTGAATGCTAGCTCGACCCTAAACCCTAAAAACAAAGCCTTATAAATCCCAAACCCAAAACCCTCAACCCAAAGCCCTAAACCCCTAGACCACACGCCGTAATGGGGCCTAGGCCGTTCAGAGCCGGGGGGCGACAACGCCACTGCCGTCGGAGTCTAGCAGCCGGAAGAAGGTCCATGCATCCTTGGGACGAGAACCATAGGGCCCTGAATAATTAGAACGAGGTTTTGGGGTATATTATACCAAAAGAGGGGTCTGGGTGGTGCAGGAGTCAATAAACAGAAAAGGGCGTTATAGGATCTATTGTATGATGTTGCCATATGACTTTTTATGCGGTTTTGAGGAGTTCTGCAGGGACACATCGTCACGCCGATGAAGACGCCCAACCCTGAAACGAGACTCAACAACTCCATACTCCGCCATCCCCCAAATGGCCCCCAAACCTGTAACAAGCGTACTGGGGTTTAGTTTTTGCTTTAGGGTCTAGGGTCTAGGGTTGAGGATGAAGAAGGGTTTGGGGTACGGGCCCCTTCCTAATTTCTGAACATTTGAGCGTCACGCACGTCCAAGCCCACCGATTCGAAATACTGTCGCACAGGAGGTGTATCCAGCTTCTCCTCCCATAGTGTTTAGGGTTTAGCGACGATTTTAAGGCTCAGGGATGCTTGGGGCTTAGGGAATATAGGGTCTGCAGATTTGGGCTTAGGGTTCAGGGTGAGGGGTTTAGCAGTACATAAGTGAGTTATACGTAGCCTCAGAGCCAATACCGGGAAATTGCGGGAGATACCTACAATCATCAGAGGCTGCTCAATGCTAAGATTCAAAGTCCATGCCTTACATACCCTTAAGAAAAGGCAATAATGGAGGAGGAGGAGGAGGAAGAGGAGGATTGATGGAGATGGCTAGCGGAAGCTAGAGGTATGATAAACCAAGGAATGCAAGCAGCAAGTAATGGAGGAGGGGGAGGATTGATGGATATGGCTAACGGGATGATGAATAAAGGAATGGAGGCAGTAAATAATGGAGCAGGAGAAGGAGGAGGAGGAGGGATGATGGATACGGCTACGGGATGTTAAACCAAGGAGTGCAAGCAGCAAATGATGGAGGAGGAGGAGGAGGGATCAGTATCTCTCCCTTCTTCTTACTATTATTCTTCTTTATCTATCTACTATCAGTATTTTTCTTTATGTATTGTTCTTAGTTGTTGGTGTTGCTTCTCATTATTCCTAACATTGGTTGTTGTTCTTCGTTTTGTTGTCGTCTTAATCTTGTTGTATGTGTTTCCTTTGGTTAAATAGTTTGCCTTGTTTTTTCATGTTTCTTCCTCACTTTTTTCTTCCGCACTTTTTCCGTCACTTTATTCTTGTTGTTTGTTCATCTTTGTTGTGATGTTTAATTACCGGCAACGGCTAAGGAAGGGGTACATAAACCCTCTAAAAGAAAACCTATACAAACGCCCTGAACTTGCCCAAAACACTGTCAAAGCCCTGAGGGATCCCAGTAAAACCCTGCAATATTCCTTAACACGCTCCCTAAACCCTAAACCCTAAACCCCTAAAGCCCTAAACCCCTAAACCCTAAACGTAGAAGCCTAAACAGCTGCCTACATTATTCTGCAAGGTTCCTGTGCTGTTGTTATACTACAAAACCCCCTTCCACTATTAAGGCCTCTAAACCCTAAACCCAAAACCCTATGCTACTTACAAACCGGAACTTAGTCTTGGAGTAGCCGAGTGTTAAGGGCCTCCAGGGAAGACAGGAGTTCCAGACGTCAGGGTTTAGGGTTTAGGGTCAGGCTGCCGAATCGGTATGCAAAGTTTAGGGTTTAGCGGTGTAGGGGTGTAGGGTGTAGATATGAAAGCCGTGGCCATAGAAGCCTTTAGGACTATAGAGTATTTAGGATGTAGGTTGGAGGTTTATCCTAAACCTGGTTCCACGAAAGCATCTCCTCGAATGCATCGAAAGTGATGGCATCAGCAGTACTCAGGCCAACTTGGACGAAAAGGTTTCGCAGTGACTTCAGGTGCTTCTCCTGCAGGGTGGCTGTTTTTGAAGATGACTTGACCCTCGTTGCAGTACATCAAGTTAGGTAAACAAATGCCATGTGCACACTTTCATGTGAAGTTCCGTTAGGACCTGAAACTTTGAGACCTTTTCGTGGGCCTAAGCCTGAGCAAGACTCCAACGCTGTGGGTGCTTTGGGGCGTCGGGGTCTGTAGGCCTTCTAGGCACTTGCTCCGAAACAATAAACCCTAAAACCTGAACCCTAAAGCAAATCTCAGTGACGTTTGCCGAACATACAGACTCCTTAAAACCTGAACTCTAAAAAATCTGAGTGCGAACATAGCAAACGAGACACCGTCCTGTCTGTCAGGCGATAGCTACAGCAACCCCAGCTTGCTACCATCTTTTTTTGTCAAGTGCACTCACCCAAAACCCGAAATCATATGCGGATCAGCCCTACCCATAGGCTCCATAGAAGTTCCTTTTGTAGGATCCTAAATATACACCACAAGGAACTACAAAGGAGCCTCTGGGTAGACCCTATACTAAACCCAGAAACCATCACAATAAACTTGAAAGCGCTCTAAGAATAGGCCCCTAAATAGTTCCTTTTTGGGATTGCCTTATAGGATTCTGAATATAAACCATAAAAAGGAACTACTTAGGGGCCTAAGCTCTAAGCCCTCCTTGTCGTCCATCAACGTCTGCATGACGTGTGCATCGTCGTTCTGGGCGCTCTGGATGGCGCTCCTCGGTCTGTCCCTGCTAGAAAAGAACGGTAGCTGTAAGGCTTCGACTATGTTTTAGGGTTTAGGGTCTAGGGTTTTAGGGCTTAGGTTTTAGGGTTTAGGGTTTTAGGGTTTTAGGGTTTAGGGCTTGGGACTTGGGTCTGAGGGATACGGAAGTGGGGTTTAGGGTTTAGGGGATATTCGGAAAGGCAAACCACAAAAGGAGCAAAAAGGACCCTAACATTGGCCAAGGCACTGACAGAACACACCGGTTACCACCTGTTGTTGGTTTCGTTCTTGCTTTTTGGGCGAGGAGACATGAAAGACTGCCTACCAAACTATAGTCCTTTTTGTCGTATCCACAGGCAACACAAGACCGCGCAAACACGCACACACACGACGAACACGACACTAAAAATATAGCAAGGGCAAAGAATTCGGACGTGTCGAGCCTCAACGCATGCAGAAAGAAGCCACAATCCCGAACAAGCTAAGCCCAAACAGCCAGTTGTTGAGGGGTCGGGCGGCAAATCCTGACTGTGACAATCACCATGGTCTGAAACCTTAAAGTTTAAGTGTCGTTCCTGTTCATGAAAGCCTTATGGTCTTGCGGCACGAGTCTTTGAGGATTCCCCAGGTTTAACGTTTTGAGGGTTTCGGAGCGATGTGAGGCTTCGAGGAAATGCCAAACAAAAGTTTAGGGTTTAGGGTTTGGGTTTAGGGCTCAGGGCCTAGAATCCTAAGCCCTACCCATAGGCTCCAACGTAGTTCCTTTTTGTGGTTATACTGAGGGTCCTACAATAAGGTAATCCCAAAACGGAACTACTTTGGAGCCAAGCCCTAAAAGCTACGCCCTAAACCGACCGTATCTTCGAGTGCAGCCTCTCGAAGCTGCACACAAACTCAAGACTGGATGTTGGGGTTTGGGGTTAACGGGCCTATTGCAGATCTAATCAGCCCTACATCCTAAACGAAGAGTCGAGGGTTCCGGGAGTATGGAAACCACAACGCGGGCAGAACATCCTCCTTGCAGCACAGCAGCATTGAGAACGGCCAGCTGGGCAAAGGCGACGTACATCAAGAAGCAGAAAACCCACACCAGGGACATGGCTTTGAGCGGAGGTATCCTGAAGTAGGTCCAGGTCTCTCGGATCAAAAGTAGGGCTGAGGATTCCTCGTTTTGAGGGAACCCCTACATCCTATAGGGGGTTTTTGTTGGCTTGTTTGCTGGAAAAAGGGGCGGGGCAGATTTCAGGGTTTTGGGATGTTGCGATGTTGGATTTCAGGTTGGCCCTCCAACATTGGAACCTCCAACCCTCTACGGTCGAAACCATGCCTAGGGTGTAGGGTTTTAGGTTTTGCAACCAGGCCCCCGCAAAAAGGTACTGCGTAGTAGTGGTACCAAACTCTCAACCCTGGACCCCAAACCCTGTAACCAACCCAACACCCGAAGACCCCGAAACCCCAAACCCTAAAGCCGAAGACCCCGAAACCCCAAACAGTAGCAAATGAGTTGCGTGTTGCGGGGCTTCGGGGCTTTGGACTCAACTCTGAAACGCAAAACCGTAAGCTGAAATCCAAATTCGCACTTGGGTTCGGGGTTTAGGGTTTAGGGTTTAGCGGGGGGTTTAGGGTTTAGGGTCTAGTTTAGGGCTCAGGGCTGTTTGTTCACCAAGAAACACTTCCTCCCAGCTCACTCCTCCCGCGATGCTCATGAAGAGGCTGAGCCTAGGATGTTGTGACATACTGTAGTACATCATCGGGCTTCTTCGTTTTATCTCTGATACCTGTAATATATTGAAAACATTTTGACAACTTGGAAGCTTTCAGAACATTTTAAAAAATTGAAAAACTTTCAAAATGGTTCAAGGTGTCTACAAAAATTTGAAAAGCCATTACAATCTTTTTTTGCATAAAACAACACATAAAAGAACTTTACTTGCTTGTAGATCCTTCATATGACTTACTGCATACTACCCTGAACCCTAAACTTTAAACTGCAGGGTTACCCTAAACTCTTGACCCCACATAGCTTCATTAACGGGGCCTTGGTCTCCCTGGGAAAGTCAGCGAAGGAGCGGCGCAATGCCATCTTGTCGTACTTCGGATAAAGAAGGAAAACAAATGAAACGAAAGGGTAAGTTCGCTCACTCACCCACTCACTCACTCACTGACTTAACTACTGACGTACTTATTTGCGTACTTACTTGCGTACTTACATACTTACTTACTTACTCCTTACTTACTTACTTACTTACTTACTTACTTACTTACTTACTTACTTACTCACATACTTACTTACTTACTTACTTACTTACTTACTTACTTACTTACATACTTACTTACTTACTTGCGTACTTACCTGCTTTTTTTGCTTCCTTGCTTGCTTGCTTGCTTCTTTACTTACATAGTTACTTATTTCCTTGCTTGCCTAACTAGTTACCTGATTGAATAGAGAGCTGACTGAAAATCAATCAACTAATTGACTGCCTAATCAATTCAGTGGTTAACCACTTAACTAGTTGATGAACTGGTGGTCTAACAACGAACAAACTGTTTATCTTATTCACTCATTGAGTAATTGGCCAAGTGACCAGCTAACTGGTTAACTATTCAGCTAGTTGACTATCTTAGTTGATTCCAGATTTCCTTATTATATAAAAGGGCGCACGCGCATGCACACACACACACAGAGACATTAAACATACATACCTATACACACATATATATATATACATGTGTGTGTGCAGATATAGACATAGATACAGTTATAGATATAGAGATTGAAATAGTGATAGACCAAGGTGTAGATATAAATGTAGCTATATATTTTCTTTATATGTCGATTTCGACATAGATACAGTTCTAGATATAGAGATTGAAATAGTGATAGACCAAGGTGTAGATATAAATGTAGCTATATATTTTCTTTATATGTATATTTATATATATATATGTGTGTGTACATTATATATATATATAGTTACACATATATATATATGTATGTATGTATGTATGTATGTATGTATGTATGCATGTATGTATGTATGTATGTAAATGCTATTTCAGGCCTCGCATCCCTAACCTCTAAACATGCCCGATTCGATGGCTGCATGCTGTGCAAACTGTAACTTGAACCTTCATTCTCAGCACTTCGCGCAGATCCCTAAACCCAAAGCCCTAAACCCTAAGCCCTAAACCCACAACATAAGCAATCCAGAGGGCATGCTCAACGGCAGAGAGCCCCAGTACTTGGCACCTCGTTGTTTGGAGCATCCAGACTTCTGTCAAACGGTGTTGCGGGTATAGGCTTCAGGGTTTTACGCCCAAGTTTGCTTAGGGTTTAGGGTTTAGGGTTCAAGGTGATGCTGTGTGCTTGCTTTGCGAGTGGCAAGCTACCTTTCAAGGAGCCCTAGTCTCAAACCGACAGCAGAGTAGCTGAAGCAGTCATGGCGGCGTTGTCAGATTCCGAAACGAAAGGCCCAGCACGTGCAAGCCCTGAACCCGCAAACCTCAAGGTCGAGTACACATGTGCCTACCCCCGATATCGCCAAACATGACAAGCCCCGAACGGATAGGACAGGACCTAAAGCCCAACCCCCAAGACTCCAATATTCACACTCCCGAAGATACAAAGAAGACAGAAAACTCTCCGCCATGAAGAGGATGCAGTTTGGATGGAAAAAACGGCTTTCCTGACCCCCTCAAAGTTCCGATTCGGTTCGGTGTGGCTGTGTTGGATGTGGCTTTACCTGAATCCTACAAATCCTACCTTTTGTTTGGGGGGGGTTTCTTGGCTTTTTGAAAAGTCGGCTATTTGAAGCTAAGGTAGAGTCTGGAGGGCGCCTCATACCAAACCTACACAGGCATGAAAACTGACCATTCCAGTGCATGTGGCCCTTACGGCCTTGCGGATCACCAAACGCAACAGCAGCACTGGCGCTCAGTTGATTTTCTGCGGCATTTGTGAGGGTCCAAGTGATGGCCGCAGAAAAGGAACATAACATCTTATAAGCGAAGAACTAATTTCCAATCTTGGCTTTGGCTTTGAGGTTTGCCCTAAACCCTAAACCCTAAACCCTAAACCGTTTGAATGGCTCAAGGTTTTTCCCATGTTCTCCCCGACCGTGAATCTCTTGCATTCCGCGAGGCTCGCCGCAGACTCCACCTCTGTCAAGTTGGCACCTGGGGTTATTAGGGTTTAGGGTTTAGGGTCTAGGGTTCAAGGCTTTTTGCGGTTTGGAGGTTTCGGGCTCCGTAACTTCGGCTTGGAGACGATTGGGGTTTCCATGGGGTCCGCAGAATCGGGTAGGGTACTGCTTGGTTCGATATGACAAGGCAACCTCCTCGTGAGCAACCTCAGAAAGGACTGCACAACTACCAAGATCACTGCTGATGCCCTGCACTGTTCCGTAGTCTTGCAGTCTTAACAGCGAACCCTAAACCCTATAAACCCTAAACCCTATAAACCCTATACCCTAAACCCTATAAACCCGAAAAGGCCGAAATGCCAAAGCCCCCCTGAGCCTGCAACCCGAGCGGCTGAGAGGGTCGAGCCTGTAGTCGCTGATCGCCTGTGTGAACAGCACACCTGGGCGGCGCACGATGCTTATCCCTCAAAGCCCCGAACTTCCAACCCTCAACCCTAAACCCTAAACCCTTAAACTCTAAACCCTGAACCCTAAATCCTAAACCCTTAAAGGCGAAAGTGGCTTAGATGGGGCTCCAGAGCTTTGGAATTAGAGTTGAGGGGTATGGGAAATATGGGTTCAGTGTTTGGGTTTAGTGTTTAGGGTTTAGGATTTAGGGTTCAGTCTTTGGGGCATGTGCTCACTTCCCGTCGGTGCGGTTCGAGCATGCGTGCGCCCCTACCGCCTTAAAGGCCAGGGCTAGGGTTTGAGGTTTAGGGTTTAGGGTTTAGGGTTGTTTTCAAGGAGAAGGGGGTTGCGGTAAATTTTGGATGAAGCGTCTTCTGGACATCGGAAGATCTGGTTTAAAGGCTTTGCATGCCAAGCATCGAGAGGCAACATTCTCGAGACCCTAAACCCTAAACCCTCCGAAATTCAGTAGTGGGCCGATTCGAGGTCAAGGGTGTCTAGGTTTATGCCATTGTACTGGACTAGACTAGACTAAACCAGACTAGACAAGACCAGAAACTATACTATCTGCACATATATATATATATGTATATATTATAATATACGTATAACTTCGTCGGCTGTATTCTAGCTTGGCTGTAACTTGCAGGTGTCCAGCATTCCAAGTTTGTAGCCTTGGTGCAGTCGGGACTAGACTGATCCAAAACCACACGCCACATAGGTCCCGAGCTACACTTTACTGTACCCCGAATACCCAGTATGCAAAACCGCAAGGGGTCGACTTACGGATGCCTTAATTCCTAAACCCTAAACCCCAAACCCCACATCAACCCTAAACCATGAAGCCCACATCAAGCCTAAACCCTACATCTGAGGATCAGGGGCTCAAAGCACTGGTCTGGACCGAAGTGGTTGCAATATTCCGCTATGATATATATATATATATTCGTCATACAAACTGATGCCACAAAAACTCTAATTTGCATACTTGACATGAAACCCTCAACCCAAAAAAACTAAACCCTAAACTTTTAAACCCTAAACCCCACATCAACCCTAAACCCATCCGAAACCCCAAACTCCCAAACCCGACCAAGGCCCCTTTTTTTGTGGACCCCATGTGCCCGAACTTCTCAGAACCTGCTCACGGCTTCTTCGGGCTTTGCGCCAAGAGTCCAAAGACGTAAACGATCAGAAAAAGCAGAACCAAAGCCCACAGCAAGGCCTCCGCCAGAGTGTGGGGCTTCTAAAGGGCTTAGGGTTTAGGGTTTTAAGGCTTAGGGGCTTAGACACTTAGACATGTTAATATGGGTAGCTCGGCGGCACCCATACAAAAAAAGGACACCCAAAAGGACCCTAACTTAGAGAACTGCCCACTTAGACATGTTTATATGTTGGGCTCGAGTTTCGGCTTCGGGGCTCAGGGAGTATTTTGTCTGTAAAGAGACAGATCAAAACAGGAATTCTGATGGGACGGTCGTCAGCAAGCTGTGGGTTTCATCAGGGGTCTATGTTACATGAAGAAGTTCTCTAAAGCGCGGCAGATCTTCGAACTTGCATCAAGGACACAGAAAAACAACGACCAAAACCCAGGAGAACACGCCCGCAAACACTAGCCCAGAACTGAACCCTGAAATCTCACAAAAAACCTCACTCACCCTACCACCAGTTGAACAAAAAGCCCAAATAATGGTAAAATGCAGCCTTGTAACAGGGACAAAGTTGACGCCCTTAAACACTTCAGAATGTAATAAACCCCCTCGACCTCCCAGCATTGCTAGAAGCCTCGTTGGACCTGTGGAGCATCTCAGTTGCTGAGTTCATAAGCCCGTAAGCTGTCAGTTCTTTAGGGGGTCATACTATCCCAAAAAGGTGCAAAACATGTACTTGGACCCCTTGCAAAAACGAGAAGGTATACAAATATGTACTTGGACCCCTTGCAAAAAAGAAAGAACCAGACCGAAGAATCGCCAGGATCGCCTTGAGGGTGTAGACAATCGAGGCCACTAAGGTCCGCAGGGCCATGACGAAGCGGAAGATGCGCATAAACTGCGACCTAATGTTTAGGGGTTTAGGGGTTTATATAGGGGTTTAGGGTTTAGGGGTTTGGGGTTTAGGGGTTTAGGGAATTAGAATAGGGTTTTGGGCTATATTATACTATAATCATAATAGGGAACCCCCAAAACCCGATTCAAATCATTAAGGCCTCTACATTAGAGCAGCGTTCGTGATGTTGGGGCTTCTGGGGGGGATTTTGGGCCTTCGGGGGGTGGGGTTTCATAAGGTGGGGTCTCGGGAGTAGGGCTGAGGTAAGTCCCAAACCGTGTAAAGAAGCTGGGATAGCTAAAGCAGATTCTTCCTTACGGCTCCTTATGATAACCAAAGCAAAAGGTCGAAGATTCCAGGCTCCTTGTCTTGAACTTGAGCACTAGACTAACCCGTAAGCTTTTGATGCCAAACCTAAGCCCAATGTTTCTTCCACCCGCTCGCGCATGGGGTTCGGGGTGTATAGTATGGGGTTTAAAGTTCTGTGTCTGTGGAGTTTTCGGGTACGGGGCTTAGTGCGGTGATGTGGTTTGGGGGGTAAACGCATTCTATATGCTTCCCCAGAATCAACCAAATATACACCACGAACCAATTCTCTTAGCAGCCCTATATATGCTTTCACTTAAACTCCTTAATCTCAATCCTGAACCCTCAAGCCTAAACCCTAAACTTACTAACCCCACACCCTACACCCTAAACTTGGCCCTAAACCCTGTTCGAACCCTAGGAACCCTAAACCCTAAAACCTAAACCCTAACCCCTCATCGTTCCATGGCAGCCGAGATGCATCTTTAGAAGCCGCGTGAGCCGCACCAGTCGGAAAGACTTCAGGTTTCTCACCTTTGCGGGCATTGTGAGTTTAGGGCGTAGGGTTTCAGGGTTCAATCAAGGGTTGGGGTTTAGGGCTTCAGGGTTCAAGGGTTAGGGTTTAGGGTTTAGGGTTTAGAGCCTCAGGGTTCAAGGGTTAGGGTTTAGGGCTTAGGGCTTAGGGTTTAGGGTTTGGGGCATTGTGAGTTTAGGGCTTCCCAGAGAACCCGATGCCCATACTCAGGAATGTGCCTTAAATTCATAACAGTACTTTTTGAAGCCTTATATGAATACTATGAGCAATGACAATGATAGTTGTTACTATTAGCACCATAATGATAGCAATCATGAACAACAAGAACAGTCACAATAACACACATTGACGCCTTTACAGAACAAGCAAGTAGATTCGAACAGCCAAGGGTGGTGGGCTCTGTGGGCTCCACTTCTAAATCAGAGTTGCCTGGCGTGGAGCTGATATGGATAGTTCTCGAAAGTCGGGCCCCTTTTTAGGGTCCTGTTTGTAACGGGGGCCCACCGTAAAGGGATCCTAATTATTTAGAGAACTACCCCTACAGAAGATTGACTCATTAATATACCCCAAAGCCCTATTCTAGTTGGGGTTTCGGGGCGTTGAGGGCTCAAGCTCTTGAGAATTGGCCTCCGGGTCGGGCTTTCTGGGCTGAATAAAAAAATTGGAGGCTAAGTCAAGATCTACACGGTTTAGGGTTCATAGGGTGTATAGGCTTTAGGCTGTAGGGTTTAGGAAATTAGGGATTCGGAGTGTAGCTTCCAGCCACCCCTACACCCCAAGCACTAGCCCGGCCATTCAGATGCCTTCTCCATATCCACTGCGTGTTAGGGTTTAGGGTTTAGTGTTAAGAACTCCTGACACCGCAAAGACGACGGGGACTATACACGTACCCGTCGACACGAATTGGGACACGAGACGGGCAACAACAGCAACAGCAGCCACAGCAGCTTCAACAACAACAGCAACACTCAACTCAGTAACAGCACATACAGAACATAGTCTTAGAATAGCAGCCATTGCATTAGCACCCACCAGGACTTCCACAGAAGTCGCTTGTAGGATGCAGCTGCTCAGACTAAGATCCTTTCCAAAATGGTCGACATACGCAAGAATGCTACTGATGCGGGTCAGTCTGCACCACCCCCAAACCAAAAGGCTCCAAAAAGGCCAAATCCCGAAAGCCCTCAACCCTGGCTAATTGCCAGGCCATGTCACCATGGGTATGCCCTCCACGCCTTCGCCCGTTGCCTCCGTCGCGGCTTAGGAGGAACCAGAGAGCCCAGTATCCCGGAGACCAGGAACAAACGTATTCGTGAAACTCCGCCTCGCAAGAATTTGCATGAACAACCCATAGGCCCCTAAGTGGTTCCTTCTTATGGTTTATAGTTTATATTTAGAATCCTATAAGGTAATCCCAAAAAGGAACTACTTAGGGGCCTATGGGAAATCACAATACTGAGGGCCGGGTACTCTAAATCAGCGTCGAATCCTTAATTAAGGGACATTTGGGCTCTCTGGGAAACTGGAGGGATCAAGCAGAACAACCCGGCCAGTTTGTCGGAGACTATCCAGGGTTACTGAACCTTAGGGGCATACACGGATTACCAGCCCCAAACCCCGAAACCCTATAAACCCTAAATCCCAAGCCCCAAACCGTAAACAGGTTCGGAAGGGGTTTTACGGTTTCTCCGTCCGTTGAAAAAACGGATGTTCGGGCTTCTGTCCTTTCGGCTTGCCTTCGGGGGGCTATAAACCCTAATTGAGAATAGGTTGAGGTGGTGTGCTGACGCAAGCGCGCGCTAAGTGGCCGCGATCCCATTCCTACAGAATCGCACCCACGCGCAGTAACTGTATACTCACCCTAAACCCTAAACCCCAAACCCTGAACCCTTAAACCACCAAAAACCCTGAAACCACCCAAACCCTCATCCCCCGTGCACGGAGCAGCTCAAGGCCTCCAGCGCCACGAGAATATCGACAGCGACCTTCAAATGGTCTCCGGGAATAGGGATTAGGGTCTAGTGATGTTTAGGGATTAGGGTTTT
>CAJNJA010044197.1:0-27016 GCA_905231915.1 Symbiodinium necroappetens | reverse complement strand
TAGGAACCTGATTAAGACACCTTGGGTCTTTATTAGGGTTCCTTATATGGATCCTAATAGTTTAGGGTTATAGGACCAGGGTTTCTTAATCAGGCTCCTACATTATGCTGATGGTTATATCGTCTGCCGAAAAGGCTGTCTACACTGCCTTTTGATTGTGTGTCCAAGAGAGCCCAAGAGGGCTGTAGATTAAGGGAGCAAGGGGCGAGGGTGAAGGGATGTGTACAGTGGCCTGGGTCTTGGGTCCTGGCGTTTCGGGGTTTCGGTGTTTCGACGTTGGTTTAGGGCTGAAGGTTTAGGGCTTCAGGACAATGGTTTAGTTTTGGATCTGCTGCATAGTGATGTTTGGAGGATTATGGGACTTAGTAAGTAGGGTTTTAAGTACCGTAATTGGGCTTTATAAGTACTTCTAACTGTAGCTACCTTACTGATAACCCCAACTACCATGTCCCAGGATCCTTTGAGTAGGGATCCGGAAGTTGACTATGTATCAGGGCTCGAGGCTGTAGATTTGGTTTCGAGCCTCTAGAGACTCTAGGTTCGTGCTTGAGGCTTGTTCTGTGTTTGGCGCCAGGCTTTCAAGATTCAAGGTCTAGTGGTTGGGAGTTTCGAATCGTGGCTTAGGGGTTCAGGGCTTAGAGGTTTGGAGTTTAGGAAAGCAGGGGTGCAGAAATTCAGCGTCGATGTTGCAGGTTTTGCAGATGCCTACTTCAAGCCTTTCGTCTCAATCAGAAAGCCCCTGTGTTCGCGAACCGCATAGCCTGCGTTCCCCAAAACTCGTGAACACGCATGCAGCTTCGAACAGTTTCGATCATTACCAAGCTAAAATTGTGTTCCGTGGTTATATATATATATAGGGTACTAGAGCCCCTAGGGCCCTTTATAGTAGGTGCCGGGAAGGTTAGGGTATAGAGCTGAAGGAGTGGATCACCAGCTACATTTTTCATTTGCAAAGCATGGCTCGACACAGCCCGGGGAAGAAACTTCTAAGCCCTCAACCCCAAACAACAACCCCCTCCCCCTTCAAAACCACGCACCTTCCCAGCCCTCCGCAATTCTTATCAAGCCCTAAGCCCTCCACCCTATACCCTAAAGTTGCCCTAGACCATAAAACCCCGAGCCCTGAACCCCCAAACCCCAAAACCCTAAACCCCTAAACCCCAAACCCCTAAACCCCTTAACCCTCAACCCCGTATCCCTAAACCCCTAAACCATAAACCCCCACCAACCCCCCCGTTTCAAAGCCCCAAAGCCTCCGCCCTACTCCCACAGGCCGTTGCAGACTCCTCTGCCAGCTCGTCGAGGTGGACATGAGATCGTTGCTTCGCTTTCGTAAAGTTAGGGTTTTAGGGCTTAGGGGTTTAGGGGTTTGGGGTTTAGGGTTTAGGGTTTTAGGGTTTAGGGGTTTGGGGTTTAGGGGTTTGGGGTTTAGGGGTTAAGGGCTTCGGGTTTACATAGGGTTATAGGAGTTGAGGGGTTTAGGGTTTAGGGCATGGGGTTAGGAGGACCTTGTAGACTTCTTGAGAAGCTTGATACAGTTTCAGAAGGTTAATCAATCTCAAGGGATTTTGAAGCGGCTTTCGGGCACTTCTGCAGGGTAGAGGGTTTAGATTCTGTGGGACGGTATGGCTCTTTTTTTCGATTTTTCGGACTTCCAGGTTTTGTGCGGGTTACGTAGGCTCAACACGTTTTGTTCTTGGTATAAGGCGCGGGTGAGGTTTTGTATGGTTACGGTCCTGGTTCGGGCAGAGGGAAGCTTAAGGTTCGCCTGGTTTAGGATCTTGCGAGTTTAAGGATCTTGCGGGTCTACGCTTTTGGGTTTAAGGTGTAGGATTTGGGGTGTTTGGTAAGGCTTGCAGGCCTCTTGGTGCTTTGGGGTTGTGGTATTCTTGCGCGGACAGCCTCTTGGGGAGATTGCGCTTTGGAGTTTGTCTTTTTGCCGGCGTTGAGGTAGCATCCGCCGGAAGCAACATCCAGTACTTCTGAAGTACACGATCGGACTCAGCTTTCACCTAAACCGGTACCATAAACCCTAAACACTGAACCCTTGAGATGTTGTGTCTGAATGCTGTTTCATCGCGTGTCGATCGTCTGGGGCTAGCTGCAAGAGCCGAGCCATGTTCTATTAACACTGATCATCTACATGTACATAGGACCCTTGTGCCAAATCGACACAAGTCCCCGACCTGCAGAATAGCAGCATTTAATAATTATCTGCTTTCTCCACACCTGTCAGCTAGGCCTGTTCTGCTGTAGGGTTGAGTCGCGATACCGTTAGAGGCTTATAGTAGTCACCTTTTCCAGATGTCCTTGCTGAAACTGATAAGCCACAGCCACGGCAGCGGTGGAACGATCCCTCTTCCACGCGAATGTCATAGGGCTGCGTAAAGCGGAGCCGAGGCCAAACCCTAAGCCTAAAGGCCATAGTAGAGAAGTCGGGCTAGATAAGAACTGATTCACTTCCTCAGATACGACTGCAATGACTATCTGTTGCATTCCTTGGACTATTTCCATTTCGTTTTAGCAGTAGCATTCTTCCGGAAGGTTAACCAGTGTGTCCTTGGGTCCAGTAGTTCATGAATTGCAACAAGTACAGCTCAAACCAGTGGCGCTCCATAATAAAATAAAAGCCGAAACACTAAACCCTAAACCCCCAAACTTGACTAAACCCTAAACCCGTGAAGCATAGACTCCACCCTTCCCAAGACAGGCGGATGCGTGACTTGTTAGAGGGTGCAGACGAGGCCCTAAGGGTTCAAAGGTTTAGGGTTTCGAGGTTTAGGGTTTAGGGTTTCGGGCTTTGCCTGTAGCCGAAACCCTAAACCTTTTGAGCTGTTACACCCTAAATCCTAAACTCTTTTAAATTTTGACTTTTACACCCTAAACTTTAAACCCTAAACCCTACTTCAACTTCTAACTCCTAAATCCTAAACCCTTTTAACTCTTAACCTTTAAAGCCGAAACCTGAAGCCGGATGTCGAATCATACACTTTTCTTCCCTGCCCACTTTTGTGTAGAGCTCCCCAGTATACCCTACCTGAAATGAGGATTCTGTGGGGTTTATGGTTGGTTAAGGTTAGACCCTGTAGAAGTATTCCGAAGAGTTTGCCTTGAAAGCCGGACAGGGAGTCGAGGGTTTAGGGTTGAGGGTTTAGGGTCTAGGGGGGTGTTATTCTTGCTAGTATGTAGGGTTAGGAGCTGTTGCAACCAGCTGGACACAAGCTGCATCATTGTTATTATTGCTACTTCTCTCCTCGGCATCTGTTCTTAGCATCGTGGTTCTTCCCGGGATTGATAAAGCGAACCTTTTATGCAGGTGTTTCAACCCCCCAGTAAACCCTAAACTCTAGAGACCTGTCAAGTCACAGGACCCCGTGAGTTTGTCGCGCTTTTGCCCTTGGGCTTCTGTGTTCCGAGCCCATGAGTTACAGGGTCAAACCATGAGCCTTTCAATGCAAAAGGGAGCACCAGGACCCTCCTTGTACCCTCAAATAGAGGGGCCTATGATGACCGAAATTTTAGGGGCTACTATTTGGGGTCTACTAGAGGGGGTATATGATCCCCAAAATAAGTGTGTTTAGGGTCTACTAGAGGGGTGAGGGGTATTTGATCCCCCAAATAAGGGTATTGTAGGTTCTACAAGAGGGTAGATGAGGGGTCTAGGCAGGGTTAGGGACCAGGGCTTCGGGTCGGGGCAGGGTTTGGGTTTGGGGTCTTTCGGTTCAGCGTTTCGTCTGGAGCTTTGAGTGAGATGGGTTTCAGTAGTTTCTATCATAGGGTCTGCCGTGAAATGTTACTTATGCGATTTCGACAAAACACCTCGGCATGCGATTCCAAAGCCCTGCATGCTGCTGAAGACCTAGACCAGAGTATTCAGCGACGAAATAGAAGAACCAACAGACCCCACCCCAAAAAACCTACTGTCCACATGACCGGTTGCATCAAAACCTGAAGCCTAACTTCGGCAAACCTCACCAAGATAGAACTCTAAAGCTCTATGTACCCAAACAGCATACGGGTAGTTCTCTAAACTAGGCTCCCTCTTTTAAATCCCAGGTACAGTACGTCACCCTTATAAAGAGGACCCTAAAAGAGACCCAACTCTTAGAGCCTTAGAGAACTACCCATATACTTTTGACCCATTAAGATGCCTTTCTAGGGACGGCTTTAACTGAGATTCGTTGCCCTGAAGCCTATACGGCCGGCCTAAACCCCTAAACCCAAACACCTAAACCCCAGAAGCCCTGCACCCTAAACCAGAAACCCTTGAACCCTAAAAGCAATAGACCCTAAACCCTAAACCTGAACCCCCAAACCCTAGAAGCCTTAAGCCCTGAACCCTAAACCCCAACCCCTAAACTCCTAAAAGCCTTTAAGCCTTAACCCCCGGAACTACGACGAACTAAGCCTTAAGCCCTAAACCCGAACCCCTAAACCCTAGAAGCCTTAAGCCCTGAATCCTAAACCCCAATCCCTACACTCCTAAAAACCTTTAAGCCTTAACCCCCGGAACTACGACGAACTAAGCCTTAAGCCCTAAACCCTAAACCCGAACCCCTAAACCCCAGAAGCCTTAAGCCCTAAACCCTAAACCTGAACCCCTAAACCCTAGAAGCCTTAAGCCCTAAACCCTAAACCCGAACCCCTAAACCCCAGAAGCCTTAAGCCCTAAACCCTAAACCCGAACCCCTAAACTCCTAAAAGCCTTAAAGCCTTAACCCCCGGAACCACGACGAAGTGAGAAACCTCGAGGACTTCCTTGCCACCACCTGCGTCGACCCAATGGAGTCAGCAGACTGGTCCGGCCCTGACTTTAGTGGCTTAGCGTTTTGGGGCTCGGGTTTAGGGTTCATGGCTTGAGGGTTGAGGGCTTTAGGGTTCAAAAGGGTTTTAGGATTTAGGGCTTTAAAGGGTTTTAGGGTTTTAGGGTTTAGGGCTTTTGGGGTTTTGGGTTTGGAAAGTTCCGCCAGGGGTTAGGCTTTTGAAAGTAACTCGGGCTACAAGGGCTACCACCAGGGCTTGCAAAAAAAAAGGATTACTGCAACGGTTGCTATAAGGGCTCCTTCAGCGGCTCAAAGGAAGGTAGGGTTCAGGGTTTAGGATTCAGTGATTTAGGGTTTCAGGCTTTTGGCAGTCCGGGTTTTTAGGGATGTATGTCTTGAGGCTGTGGGGGTGTGGGTTTGAGGCTTCAGGGGGTTAGGTTCGAGGTTGCGATGCCGGTGCCTCAATAACTACCTATACAATCTGCGGCTCCTTGTTATAATTTTAGTATAATAGACCCCAACATCCTATTCTAGTTATATTCTAAGCCTATGCTTCCAAGGACCTTATAGTTATGGCCCTAGACCCCTTAAGGACCCAATAACAACGTCCCTGGAAGCATGGGGTTAGACACGGAAGATTTCTTCTCTTTTGCAGGGAGCTTCAGAGCTCCCTTCTCTTGCAGCTCAGGTGTCGCTCTCTAAAACGACGGCCTACACCAGGATGCGTCCTAAGAGAGACTCAGAGACTTCACGAGAGGGCACGGGGGGCTTCGGGCCGATTCAGAGCTCTGGTTTCGGGCACCTCAGAGTTTCGAGGCGAGGTCTGGGGCTCCGAGGCTGTAAACAGAGGGGCCTAAACTTGCCTAGAATAGGTTTAAGGGGCTCCTTGTTATACTTATGGTAATTGTGGTATAATATTTTGGGGGGCTCTTTGTTATACTTATAGTAATTTTGGTATAATCTACCCTATTCTAATCAATAAGGTCTCTATAGTAGCACTGCCGGTCGATGAGCAGCCTGTCGAGGTGGATGGCAAATCGACTTGTCTCCATTTTGTTTCCTCCTTGTTGAAGTTACCTCTTGGGATCCTAGATATAGAAGTGGTCGGTGAAACCAAAGCGGATTTACAGTAGAGACAATAGGTACTCGCAGGGCTTTGTTAGAATCCCGCTTGTACAGTTTGTCACGTGGTGCATTTCAATCAGCTAGCTGGACGACGCCAAACCCTGCCAGAACGTTCGACATCCACAGCACTAGTAGTTCACCTCAGAAGCTGTAAAGGGAAGCTTGGCAAAAGTGACGGATTAAACTCGAAGCGCTCCATGCTGCACAACCCTAGACCTTTTTGCCCCGGGCCTCACCCTCCAAACCTTCAGCTCTGAACCCTAAACCTTAAACCCCAGCACCCCGCAGATCCTGGACCTTTCCCCCTGCCTGGATCCCAGAGCCTGAACACCCAACCTTGCCCCAAAATCCATCAAGTGAATCACAACATGTGATGCACATGACCTCTTCAAAATCTGCACCCCTGCACCCCCCATGGGCCAATCCATGCTATCCGGATGTCCAGTCATAACCCTAAACCCTAAACCCTAATGCACCGAAAGCTCCCAGAGGAATTACATCAACAGCCCGGGAGCCGAGATGAGCTTGGTGACAAAGCCCAGGTTCACCCCTACAACTCCGCCGTAGGGTTTAGGGTTTCGGGTAAATCCTAGACTTGGTGCAACAGCTACCAGCATTAGAAAGTAGAAGCAAAGAGCCGAAAAGCTTAGAAACTGGAAGTGGAGGGTGATTTCCTGCTAGTATTCCCCCACGGAGACCGAGTTTCCAATTCCATGGCAGCTACTGACCTAGACCCGCCCCTAAAGTCCTGAACCTTCCGAAGCGACCCCATAAGTAAGGGAAGCTTGCGCAAATCCCTCTGGCACTTTTAGAAACCCTGCAGAACTGTATATGGCGCTTGGAGCCTTCATGATGAGCTTTTCGGAAGCCCTTCCAGAACCTTAGCCCTCAGCGCTTTCTAAACCCTTATATTACATAAACCCTTTTAGGGTTTAGGGTTCGGGTTTAGGGTCTATAAGCTCTTCATAAAGCCTAGAAAGCCTACAAGAAGCCCTAAAGCCTCAACGCCAAAGCCCTTCTCGCTAAAGCCCCTCTAGAGCCCTGACCCTGAGCCCGATTGAAGCGGCTCAGCTCAGGTCACAACTATCAGCGAGCTCAGGGATCCCTGCAGCTTGGCTTTAGATTTGGGTTTAGGGACCCTAAACCCTTTAGGGTTTAGGGTTTAGGGATCCTACAGACCCTCAACCCTTAGGGTTTTAATTGGATTTAGGGACCCTATAGACCCTAAACCCTGAGACTTTGAAGGTTTACAGGGCTTAGTAGAATGTTCGGGTCTTAGGGCTGCAAGGCTTTAGGATTTAGGGTGGGCGTTGCAGGGGGGAGGACAGGGCGAGCGTAGGGTTGGCGGATTTGGAGGTTTGGAGGGTTTGGGTGCTTCAAGGGCTTGGGGATTTTGCGGGATTTGCTTTCGCTGAGGGGTTTAGGAGATTTTTGGGCTCTGGGGGTCTCTGGATTAGGATTTGTTCTGTTGGGTGGTGGCGGTTAGGGTTTTAGGGCGTAGTGTGCAGTTGATGAGGCTTTGGGGCTTGAGGGCTGCAGTTCAGGGGATTCTGGACTGTAGGCTGTAGGATGTCGCAAGTGGGTGATTCTGTGATGTTGATACAGGTCTAGCAAGGTCATATCAGTTAGGGTGTTTGAGGTTCTGGTTGGTTCAGGAACGACCGGTATCACAGCCCCGCCGGAGTTTCAAGCGAGGAGCTCCCTGCATCCGTCCATGGCGGCGCAATTGAAGCAATGGCGCCTTGGCTCTGGAATCTGGTTCCGGGGTGGAGAACTTGAGGTTGCGATTTAGAGGGCATCTTTTGGAAAGAGCGCCTCTTCCTTCATCATGAATTACCATGATCATAGTAATCATCACTCGTATTAGCCGTGCTTATGACTAATCTCAAATCACAGTCATAACCACGGACTCATCACACTTTTCAGCGGTATCGTCCTCGTCCTCCTCACCACCGTCACTAGCATCACTGCTGGCTGCAACTCATCTCTTCGGTCAGCCGTAGCATAATCACAATCACTGCCGTCATTGCCGTCATCGTCATTCAATCTTCCTCACCACCATTACCACCACCGTAGTCACTATCCGCATCATCGCCATCATCAATATAATCATCATCATCATCATCACCATCTTGATGGTGATCTTCATCATTCTCATCATCATCATCATCACCATCATCATCATCATCATCACTATCACCAGCTTCTTCTTCAGAACCACCAACATCCCCATCATCAGCATCACGATCGGCACGGTGATTGCTCGAGCCTTCATGCGCACGAGTACGTGTCGGACGACTACCGGGTTCTTGTTTTGGTCATCGCAGTGGCTGGACAGCCAGAAGGCTAGCCTGCTTGCGGCCTCAGAAGCTACTAGAGCTGCACTTCACCATCTCCGGAGCGTTAGGCCCACTCAGCAAAGTGAGCACATTGAGCATATACTTGTCAAGTGAAATGCTGTCAATACCCCAAGTAGCCTGGAAAACACCCGAAGCTGACCGCCCAGCACATCCTAGAGGTTTCTTGTAGTTGTCTTTGCAGCTGCTTCGGGAATGAACCTGGGTTTGGGACAGCAACCCTCGAAGCTTTCCAAACCCATACTCTCCGTCAGGATCTGGCGTTTGCACATGGTGGGGGCCCCCAGTCGCAGTTGACTCACAGCATCGCTTCGGACGTAACCCTAAAGCCAGTTTGTGATCGCCAAGCCTGCGCAATCTAAACTCCAAGCGCTGTGTTGTTATTGTTTGTAATTGTTACTACCACCACAACCACTACCACTGCCACTGCCACCACCACTACCACTGCAGCCGCCACCACTACCACTACCACTACCACTACGACTACCACTACCACTACTACTACTACGACGACGACGACGACGACTACTACTACTACTACTCCTTTTCGTGTACCACCAATGCTCGTGCAGTAGGGGCCGTCGTGCTGGCAGTGGCTTGGCCTTCATCGTATATTGCGGAAGAAAGAACTCCAGCATGAGCAATAGCAGCATGATGAGTACTGCTGGTTCACTATTATCAATGTGCCTGTTTCCACCTGACAGCTGCTATCGTCGTCGTGGTCGTGGGGCAGTCGTACTCGTAGTCGCGGTACAGCAGCATGGTAGATGCAGGTGTAGTGGCATATCTCGTAGTTGAAGTAGCGGTAGCAGCAGCAGTAGTAGAAATATTAGTGGGTAGTCGCCGTCGAAGAAGGAGAGAGGATAGGAGAGCCACAGAAACAGCGATAGTTTTGCTAAAACAACGTCACTTGATGGAAGTGACTCAGGTTGTCATAAACCAGTATCAGCTCAGACATAGGCTGCACGAGCAGCAGTGGATGCTGAGACCTGCCTAGGATGACGACGAGGACAGTGACCCGCCGCCCAAGCGACTCAAGCCATCGCATGACCTCAGCGAAAACAGCACCATCGGATGATTTGGGATGCCAAGTGCTAAGGT
Source organism: Symbiodinium necroappetens (assembly GCA_905231915.1). Lineage (NCBI taxonomy): Eukaryota > Dinophyceae > Suessiales > Symbiodiniaceae > Symbiodinium > Symbiodinium necroappetens. The sequence continues at coordinate 17,670 of CAJNJA010044197.1, read as the reverse complement.
TCGGTTGCACGAGACTCTTTGTGACTGGCTCACCTGGAACCCAGAACTCAGCGCACATGACGGCACTCCCGAGATATTCCGGAACACTTCTTGCGAGATACAACTTCAAGCCTCGACGGCGACCTGACCCTGAACCTCGAAACCCTGGGCCTTAAACCTTAACCCTAAATTGAACCCTGAACCCGAAACCCCAAAATCCAAGTCCTGAAGTTCCGTCGGAAGCGCTTGTGGGACATAAAAAAAAGACGTTAGAAATATATATATATATTTATATTTATTTACTTATTTATTTGTTTATTTATTTATTTAGATGTATATTTATTTATTTACATTTGTTTATTTATTTAGACCGTTCATTGGTTTTTTAATTTCCACAGGAGCAACAGTGTGATTGGCGCATTTGGAACCCAAGGTTCTGTTGGGGTTTATACGGTTCTTTGCAGGACTTTAACGGGTTTCACAGTGCTTGTGGAGGGTTTCGTATATAATGAGTTTTTTGTGCCTAGACCCTTACATGTAGCACCGTTGTTGGGATGCATATTTTTTGTATGTTTTATGACTAGGATCCTACAATGAGAAACGAAGGGCACCAAACAAGGTATTATGTTTCAGGGTCTAGGTAGTGCTTTGGGTTCGAACTTGAGCTCTGCAAGGTAGCCGGGATTACAGGAGCTGTGCTGTCATGAAGACACCTCGGTGTGGTAGCTGATTCAGCTCAAGATCCAGCATGGCCTGCAAGACGCATCTTGAGCATATCTCTTCTTGCGGTAGTGCCTCGATGGCCACCCGAATTGTGCCTTCTTCTTTAAAGCAGTCAGCTTGACTGCCGAGATAACAGCAAGCAACCAGAGTAACCTGGAAGGAAGCAGAGGGGGTCAGCTCCTTTAACCCGAAAGCCCGAGTTCCTGTTGCCTTGGAAGCAAAGCCCGGAACTCCAAAACGGACCCGTGTGCCCTAAACCCCCAAACCACTAAGCCCCTGAATCCCTAAACCAGAAACCCGTCCACCCCAAGCAAGTCCAAAGCCTCGGCCTTTTGAATCCCGAAGCTCGGCATGTGGAGAGCTCGTTTGGGGCCTTTGAAGCAGTGGGCCGGAGGATGGCTGTCGCAATGCAGGTCCGGGTTTTTTGGGCTTCTTTTGGGAAGGCTTTTGAGGGTTTGGGTTTCAGAGTTTCGGGGTTCAGGGGCTCTTGGGGGCTCGTTAGGGTGTTGGGTTTAGGGGTTCCGCCAGGTCTGGGGCTTCAGATTTCAGGACCGTTTACGGTTTTGCGTGGGGGGCGGGTGGGGGTGGGTTCGGGTTTAGGGTTTAGGTAAGGGGGTCGGGAGGGTTGCAGGTGTTTCAAGGGTGGGGTTTGGGTTCCAGGCGTTTACGGTGTTACATTGGCATGTCTAGATGCCGAACACACTCATAGTGAGTGTGGATCCCTTATCTCTTCATGTGGTATGTACTTGTCGAACAGTGCCGGCCATAACAGGGTCTTTCTCGTTCAGGATCCCAGTTTTCCATCAAGTACATGAAGGCCCTTAACTACATGCTTCGGGATAGGCGATGTGCGTAGTGAAACAGAAAGAATTCGAGCACAGCATTTACTCGTGCTTGCAGCTCCCCGGCTGTGATGATGACGATGATGCCCATGACGATGCAGGATGAGCAGTGCAATAAACACCGGTGCTACACAGAATAGGGATCGCGATGAAGCCCTCAACCCAACAGAATCGAGGAGGGCGGTGCCGCCCTACGCAGCTCGGGGTGCTGCTGAGCTGCAAACATGATCAACCATTGATCTGAGCGCCAAGATGCAAGACGAGCCTGATATTGGCAGTAGCACTTGTGGTCCAAAAAGACTCTCGATCATGATCTCGGGGATGATGGCTCTGCACGGCATTTGGGGGTAGCTGTTCGATTGCCTGAGCATGGCGTGGTCTGCACACACTGGGGAGGGGCTGCTGATGTTCTTAGATAGTCTTTCTCGTGGCTTAAATCCCTGACTTCGATGCTTCTAATCATCCTGAGCCGTTTCAGGCCGCCGGTGCGGCCGTGGGTGCCGGAATGGGCATTCTGGGGGTGGCCGGGCACCTCGGGCTGCCGATTCTCAAAGCCTTAGTGGGATGCAAGGTTTAGAAGTTTCGGAGCCTGTAGGGTCCTCTTGGGGTGTAGTGTGAGTTTACTTATGAAACGTTGCTGCATGACGGGTCTTGTATGCCAGCTCGTGACACGGCATGACTGAGGGCTGGCAACCCTAAGCCCTAAGCCGCAACAAAAACATTAAACTCAACCGCAAGGTATGTGGTCTCGGCGGTTCACGGCAGTCGGCGGAGAGGCCGGGTTATGTTTAGAGGTCCGTGCTGCAGTGACCGTCGTTTTGAGGTTGGCGTGGGTTCGCAGAAGGGCATATCGTTCCTGTGGACGTTCATACTGAGAAGTGATTAAGCAATTCCAGTGGATAAACTAGCCTAACACTGCCGATGGATTGTTGCGCAACATCTACCACTAGTTTGATCTGGGGAGCTCGATACAAAGGCTTTCAGGTGTAAGTGGCGCCTGCACTTCCTATCAAACTCAGCAGCGAAGTTGGCAGCTGTGTTTCTCAAGCCTGGCGCACGCCTAGCTAGTCATCGCCTCAAGCGTAAAATGTGCAGGAGTTCTTTGATTGATGTCATTGCAACCGCTTTTCCGAAGAGTCTTAACTGGGAGGATACACGGACGAGTTCGTCCTGACCCCGGAAGATCTGAATATGCCTTACGAGGAGGCAGGGGTCGAGATATCCAGGGGGCCTCTCGAAAGGCGGTGTTGAAGGAGTAGGGCTAATTCGGCTTCACGATTTGAATAGATCAGGGTTGTCGGAGTTCAGCGGATGATTTGCGAAAGCCGCCGCTGGCGGCAGTTCTACCTCCCTGGTCCCCATCTAACTGCCGCAGGTGCAGTTCTTCACCGAGGCGGGTCGCACAGGGCGGGCGCACGCCTGCCCCGAAGCCCCGAATCTCCGGTCGAGGGCGCTTGCTGCGTCGCCTTTGCTTCCGCAGTTTCGTAGAAAATCCCGTCTGCGAATTTCGGACATGCCTCTATCCGATGCGAAATCTCTTGTACTCGTGTCATGGAGTTGTCAGTGTCGGCTAGGCTCTGAGTTTTTTTCCTCCGCCGGTCGGGTCATGCACGCCTGTCTTCAAATGCACAACTCCGAGATGAAGGGGTCCTGAACTAAATCTTTCCTTCCTGGATCAGAACCTTATAGACCCGAGCACCTTTAACTCCAAATTTCATCGAAAGACCTGACTGACTCTAAACTCCTGGGACTATCAGAGCGCTGTATCACCAGTACTTGCCCTACCGCTTCTCTTCTTTAAATTCATCACGACTCTGAGATTAGGTTCGTTACTTGCATGATTCCGAAGAGGACGGCATCTCCCTGACGGGCTGGTTCATCCCACAGAGCAGCGCTGGAAGACCTAGCCGGCGTATTCTGGTTTTTTGCCACCCTTACAACAACAGCCCCGTGGCAGCAGGTCAAGTTCGTGTCCTTACTGGTCCAACATTGATGAAGTGGATCGTGTTCGTTTTTATGTGTGTCGTTGCCGTTGTCGTCGTCGTCGCGGCCGTCGTCGTCGTCGTCGTGGTCGTTGTTGTTGTTGTTGTTGCGGTTGTTGTTCCTGTTGTTATTGTTAATATTACTATTATTATTATTCTTACTAATTATTATCATTATTATTGTTACTATTATATAGTAGTAGTAGTAGTAGTAGTAGTAGCAGCAGGAGTAATAGTAGTAGTAGTAGTAGTAGTAGTAGCAGTGGTAGTAGTAGCAATAGTAATAGTAATAGTAATAGTAATAGTCGTAGTCGTAGTCGTAGTAGTAGTAGTAGTAGTAGTAGTAGTAGTAGTAATAGCAGTAGCAGGTGGTGGTGGTGGTGGCAGTAGTAGTAGTAGTAGTAGTAGTAGCAGTAGTAGTAGTAGTAGTAGTAGTAGTAGTAGTATCATCATTATTATTATAATTATTCTCATTCTCATTCTCATTATCATTCTCATTATTTTTCTTATTCTTATTATTTCCTTATTCTTATTCTTGTTGTTATTACTATTGATGTTTTTGCTGTTGTTCTTGTTGTTGTTGTTGTCGTCGTCGTTGTTGTTTGAACCTACTTCTCGGCAAGACAACATGTTTACATACAGACGTGTAACCCTGACGTCCACACATCCATACATCCATCCATCCATGCCAGCCTGCATCAGACTAACCGGTGCTCACGAAAAGAAACACTATCCTCACCATCCGAAGCTGTGCCGTGAACCTGAAGACCGAAGTCTATAAGGCCTTTCTTCATCACTACACGGCCTGCAGACTCCAATATGAAACAAGCCCCCTCCGAAGCTAGAATTCCGAAGTTTCAGGTAAGTCGAACCTGCTGGGCGTGGCGAGGGGGCTCTGGGATCGACGTTGCCGGGCTCGGCTTGGCAGGGTTTTTGTTGTTGAATTTATGGTGCTTTGAGGCTCTTCATGGTTTGGGATGTTGTGGTGTTTTGGTAGTGAAGAAAGGGTCGGAAAGACGGAAACATGTCAGGGGTTGTTAAGGTTACAACTGAAATCCTGCGCAATCAGATTTTTATCTAGGAAACTCGAGGCGTTTCGGTGTTGGGGGATTTAGAGTTCAGCAGCTAGGAAGGATCCCATGCACGACAACGGGCTGCTGCATGTGCTTATACTACTGATACTACTGAGATCTGATCTTTGTAATAAATGTATGCAGGTCAAAATCAACTATGACTGCCAGCATCAAGCCAAGCCATTCTAAGAGCTTCTGGTTGTGCCATTCTTGTGCAAATGCGTTGGATCGATTTTCCAGACTGCACGGGATGAGAGAAACTTGTCTGGTGGAGCAAAGAAGCCTGAATTTCCAAAGCCAAAACTTCAACGGTTCAGCAGCAGCATGCTCGCTGAGGCTACTCCATCTTCATGTTTGACTTCCGCAGCTTCGCCGATGCGAAGGTGCCCAGCGGCAGAAACCGAAGTGTCATTGAATAACGGGATCGCAGAAGCAGAGAAAGACAGGGACAGAGAGAGAGAGAGAGAGGGAGAGCGCGACAACAAGAAGTAGATGACTTCGGGATCCCGCACCCCCTCCCTAAACGGCTCAAGCCGCTCGGCCCGCGCAAAGCTCAGATGGCTGAGGGTACGGATCGGTGGGTGTACAGGATCCTTGCCACGGTGTGTTTCGATAAAGTCTTCCAGTCGGCTGTTGAAGGCGGGTGGCCAGGTGGCTCGCTGAGGGCTTGGAACGATCGGTTGCCGATGTCCTTAGGGCTCGGCCGCTGATGCTCGAACAGGAACAGTATAAATATAGTATAACATAGTATATATCGGCCAGCAAAGGCCGCCGAGAACAAGCTCAACGAGAAACGTCGACTAGAGGTTACTGTAGGAATAGTTCTGCCAGTGCTTCCGAAAAAACCAACCACTTGCCGTGTGCACATGCCATATAGACCAAAAAGGCACATGGCATATGACAGTGTCATTTTTGTGTGTGCCCTTTCACTCATGCACGTGTACATGTAACATGTTCGTACTATATATGTATACACATAAACATATACATATGCATAAACATATTGCATATCACATTTTACATATTACACAAGGCAGAATACATATACGTATTACATACACATGTACATAGACATAGACATAGACATAAACATGTTAACAGACATACATATAAACATACACAGATACATACACATGTACATGCACTTATGCAGACACAACACATAGATGCATCATATTTACACTTACACCTATACCTTTGCATATACATATACTACAGCTTATACATATTAAGACCTATACATATACTTATACTTATACATTCTTATACTTATACTTATTGTACTTATTGTACTTATTGTACTTATTATACTTATTATACTGATTATACTTAAACTATCATATACTTATACTTATACCGATACATGTACCTATACGTATACCTATACTTATACTTATGCCTGTACTCATGTTTATGCTTATACTTGTACTGATAATTGTACTTGGTCGTGTGCTTGCACCCATACTTGTGCTTATGCTTATATTTATACTAATGATTTTTGCTTAAAGGTGTTCACACCTGCATCTACATCTACATCTACACTTACATACACATATACAGGAGGGATGGATGGGTGGGTGGATAGATGGATGTATGGATATGGCGAGCGGATGGATGCATGATGCAGGGATACAGGCGAATGATGAATGAATGGATGGATGTGCGCATGCGCGTGCACATGAGCATGACATGCGCACATATTGTTAGATGCTCGCATGGGTTCCCGGGCAATGTAGGCGCACAGGACCGAGGTTCGTCGGCTTTGTAAGGGATGAAGCTTCATAATTAGTAATTACAAGTACCACTGAACCCTGAGCTTTGTATGGCTTGAAGAGAACTCATATCGTCGTTGCAGTAGTTTTCGAGAAACTTTAGCCTTACAGAGGCACCCTAAGCCCCCAAGCAAAGCCCTTGCCATGCGTGAATGAACGCGCCCTCGAGCGCAGACGGGCCAATCGGTGGGGTATCTGGAGCAGCGCGATGCCAAGGCCGATGACATGTGCCCGCAACCAACAAGGACATGGGGTGTTTCGAAGCTTACAATTCCCCGTTGGGAGTCCTTGTGCTAAGGGTTGCATCTCATTATTTAATTCCTTGGGGGTTTGATGGAGGATCCTAGGGAGTGGAAGTTTGAAGCGTGGATTGGAGGCAAAGCAAAGGAACATAATTAATTATGGAAACAGGAGGGAAGGCCCGTCCATCGTTACAACTCTAAACCCATGCCTTCGCAACACACCCTCCCCAACCCAGCATCAACCCCACCCGAAAAACGAAGTAAAGGTGGAGGAAGCATCGGAGAACCACGAAAACAACGAATCCGATCATAGCGTGTACTGTTGTTCTTCCTTTAACACAAGTGCCCGCCACCACAGCTCGCAACTCAGCATGTCAAGGATTTGAGCAGAACAGCTGATGGCCGATCAAGTCCAAGTGCATTCGATATAAACATGTCCTTCATCCTACACAGTACATGCATGCATACATACATTCATACACAACTACATTAAGTATTTCAGTCCTTTTGCATCTCACAGTACCTTAGCTTAGCATCTAGGTTTGTATGCGCAAATAAGTTCACCATTGCTGCTTCAGTACAATATATACATTACGACAAATTCAGTTAGATGACAAGACATCGCATGTATGTGCGTGTCTATATGCAGAGGCATGAACATTTGGGGAGTGTGACGGCGAAAACTCAAAACCCTAAACCCTGAACACTAAACCCTACGCCCTAAACCATAACCCATAACCCTATACCCTAGAAACCCTAAACCCTAAACCCCTAAACCAAGTTTGACAGTCCCCGGATCTGCAGGCGGCCGTCGCAGCTGCTCGGCGCCATGGCCCCAAAGATGCTGAGGTGCGGTGCAGGGCCGGCAACAGGCAGCTGCTGTCCGTCCTGTAAGGTGGGGGATTCAGGATCTAGGTGCTTGGGGTTTGGGACTTGGGTTTTATGATTCCAGGATGTGGATTAGGATTTAAAGCTTGGGGTTCGGGGGTTTAGCTGAAGTTGCAACACACGGTCAACCCAGCTGTGCCAGATCGGATTGCTTGGCGCCTCCATGGGTGGTGCTGTGGCGCTGATCATCGGCCACGGTGAGGATGTAGGCACGGCGCTGACCAAGCTAGCCTTCGTAGCCATCATCCACAAAACAAAGCTTAGGTCCACGCGAACCCGAGGAGTGCCAAGTTACCTGTAGTGCGAGCAATGACGACATCTGTAGCAGCAGTGGTCGTTGATGCTGTTGCCGATAATGAAGGTGACGACGATCATGGTGGGGATGACGGTGCCGAGGATGGTGATGGTGGTAATGAAGGTGATCTCCATGTTCAGCGATGATGATACCATCACCACCACCACCAGCAGCATCATCATCATCGTAGTAGTTAGTAACTAGTATTCATGTCCTTCGGCATGGCAGGCAAAGTCAGGTTCGAACGGGGTCTTCGTTCTTGTTTGTTGCTTGTTAGTGGTGGGTGCTGCTACTACAGTTGTGGTCATTTTCTCGCAGCTACTGGTTAGCAGCAGCAATAAAAAGTTTAAAAAAGGACTGCAGCAGACAAAGCTAGCCCCAAGATGGAGAGGTCGAGAGTCAATGCACCGTAGACGCTTGCAATCATACTAAAGGGATGCTACAGTAGCTGCGACAGTCTCCGGAAATCTCCTGGAAGGGGCCGTCGGTGTTGCGACGGATTGCGCCTTTGCGCGGCTGTCTGATGTGCTCCTCAGCAGAAACATCCGACCTACCGACTCAGCTGCTCAGCTTGGAACCTCAAAACCTTGTAGCCTCACCCTCAGCTCTACCCGAGCCCTTCTTTTCGATCTGTGCGATGTGTATTGTCAACATCCTGTTCCATGTCCTGGCCATACGCCATACGCTTCAAACAGGTCAGAGGTAGATGAGCGTCCTCATAATCCTGCGACTTTCTACTGCGGAAGGGCGGGTGCAAGCGCAACTTGACGCCATAGTGTAGACAGAGAAGCATCAAAAAGAACAACTCGGCCACTATACTGGTCGAGCCTGTGAAAAGTTGAGCGATCCTGGGCATCCTGACCTACCGTGGTTCCGGAAAGCCATGCCCGGGCGTTACTTGGTGCCTCAAGAACACGACACCACTGCCTGCCCGAAACCCGAACCTTAACATACAAACATCCCCAAAGTCCCCACGATGCCACCTCAAAGAAACAGCGCCTAAAGATTGTATGGAGCCTAAACGGCCTAAACCTTAAACCCGAAACCTCCAAAAAACGATCCACAATCCCCACTTTACTTTTCTCTCTCCCTTTCGAACGCTCGGGCCTCCAAGCAACGGTGCTGTATAGCTTTCGAGGCGGTTGTGGTTAGGCTCAAGATGCAGCGCGGGTTTTGATTTGTCAACGACAAACAAATGCTCGGATTCCAAAATCGATCCCCGAGGCTTGAATCCCGCGTCTGCGCGACGCTTCGGATCCTTGGATGCTCTATACATAGGGGCCTTACACACGGCATCCGCTAGGTCACAACAAGATAATACAAGATAGGGGGTGCTGTACTATACTATAGGGGCCTTAGACGGCATCCGCTAGGTCACAGCAAGATAGGGGTTGCGGTATGTTGCGGTACTTGGGATGCTTATAGGGTGTTGTTTTAGGGAGTAGGTCTCAGCTCTATCGGGAGTTTGGCTGTTTTTTGCTGATTCGCGTGTTTGGGTGTGCAGGTTTGAATGCTTTGAGGCACGAAGAGGTTGTCGGGTTTGGGGATGTTTACCTCTTTGGGCGAGGGGCAGAATATGGGTTTCGAGTTCACTCTACAGGGAGCCACAACACTCAAAATGAGTCTTGCGCAAGTCAGGACTTCGGTTGTGATAGGTTGTCAAAAAAGGACCTACAATGGAGACAGGTATGATTGAGCTTCCAAGCCGAAATTCAACATCGGCCACTGCCAGACCAAGGTTTCCACAGCCTCTGGCAGCCTTCACCGTGGACCTGGTAAGGGGGGAAAGGGGGACGGGGGCAGGCGGGGGTTTGGGTTCCACCCTTCAGACAGGGATCCAAACAACAAGCCCCATCTTCTGGGAAACCTCACCCCCCTTTGCGTGCATGGGCTTCGGGTTGTTGCGATCATGAGAGGCGAGAGACATGCGACTCTTGTCCGGGATGAGGCCACCTTGCCCAAGTCTTTTCGCACCGTACACTCGCGACTCCCAAGCCGCTTGAACCTTTGAGGTATGGGACCACGTGCCTGAGAGTTGCGGAGACGCAACCAAGAAGTAAGTTGATCATTGATCTTGTAAAATACCAAACCTTGTCCTGAGAAGTGAGAAGGTCGACGGTGCAACAAGCGAAGAGGTTTCGAATATCCTGTGCAAACTACGCTACATCCAGACCAACAGCCCAGCATTAAACTCAGACTTGTGATCACGATCTCAGAAGGAAGAAGCCCCAAGCACCAAGCCTACGCCTTTTTCCCAGCTTGGGAGGCTAGCCATCTGAACCCGCTCCTTCACGGATACTCCTTCAAGGCTGTCTCACCAGTGGATGCAGTCGAGCACGGTGCCATGGCCTGCGTGGAGGGTGTTCGGGTGTTGCACTTCTTCAAGCAGTTAGTCGTTTGCTCTTGATACCTTCAGAGAGTTTGACGGCTTTTGGAGTTTAGGGTTTAGGCTGTCGGTCTTCAGAGCAGAAGCGACTCGGTGACAGCAGACGGAGTGGTTGCCGAGGTCCTCGTGCAGGGCAGGTGCCGCTGCTTCTGATCCATGCCGACAATGACGAGGTGCTGGTGCTGCATAAAGCTGGCGAATCTACGAAGAAGCACAACCCCAGTTTACGATCAACACCTTCTTCCGTTGATGCTCATGTCCTGATTATTGTCAGCATTTCCACATGTATTCTTGCGAATATTTGGTATGCGGGCTGAGATTTGTACCTGCTTGCTGACCCTGACGGATGCGGTGCATCACGCATTTCTCATCACTCGAATGTCAGGCATTGGCTAATGCTTGAGCCAACTGGCTGGGTCTGTGTGTTGGGTTGGCCGGGTGGTGAGCACAATGCCTTCGCTGTGGTTACGACCGATTGTGGCAGTGTCAGCAGAAGCTCTACTACAAGTAGACTTCCTGCCGTTCTAGAATCTTACTATCTATCTATCTATCTATCTATCTATCTATATATATATATATGTTAATGATATGAACAGGGACACCACAAGGGAGCGGGAACCATTGGGGGGGGCGGCGAGAGGGGAGGAGGGGGAGGGGGGTGGCCGGCCGCACCGGCATCATATATATATATATATACATATATACATATATACATTTATTTATGTAAGTATTTTTTATGTATTTATGTAGTTATGTATTTATGTATTTAGTTATATATCTATGTAAATGTGTGTGCGTTTCTGAAAAGCCTGCATGAGCCATAACCCGCTGAAGCGGTCCAGCCTGGACGTGAATTGGTCCTGTTGTATCTGCTGCCCTCCACCGACCCCCGTGAAAAGGATTAGATTAGAGTCCGTGGAGGGTTGCTCATAAGGCTTGTGGTCTAGGGTGCAGGACTCCCCTTCCCCCCTTTGTTTCCTGACACCGAAGCCCTAAAACCCAAAACCCTAAATTTTGATTTTGGCGAGGTGGTGACCGTTTCCCAAGCTCACGCCATTCACTCGGCGGCCTCGGCGCCCAAGGCCAGCGCTTTCCGGCCAAGCTGCAAGCTGTATATGTTCTAGTCCAGCATATGTTAAATGCCACCGTTTGCAAATACTCACATCTTTAGTTCTATATGCGTACGTGTACTTGTATGCACGCATGTGTATGTTCAGGAGCTTGTCGTGGTCCAGCATTGCCATCACGTTGGCTGCTTCTTCAAGGATCGGGCCAGATATTTGACGCTTGTCTCGCCTGCGAGAGTAGAGGAGGACTTCTTGTGTCACTGACTTCGGCAAAGGCCTAAGCTTCTGATCTCCGAGGAACCAGACCGTGTGGAGTAAAGTCGAGTTGGAGTTCCTTGGAGTTCCCAATGCCCTGGTCAGAGATCTCTGAAGTTCAAACTACGTGGATCCACTCTGCAAGTGTGAAGCCCCTAAACCCTAAATCCGAATTCTAAACCCGAAACCCTAAACCCTCAAACTTGAACCCGAGGAAGCTTGTCGCTGACTTCTTCGACTCAGCGTTTGCTGCAGCCGAGCGCCGCATCGGAGAAGGTCCAAGTTTAGCGTGATAGGTACCCATGGGCTCCATAGTAGTTCCTTTTTGTGGTTTGTATTTAGGATCCTATAAGGGAATCCCAAAACGGAACAACTATGGAGCCTACGGGTAGATGAGAGGTATAATAGGGTGATACATGCGAGGTTGTTACTGCAGTCACAGAAGGGTATACGGGGCGACCCTGGCTGAGAACCGGCTCGGTTGTAGAAACGACTCAACTACTGCCACCACCACTGAAACCTAAACCCTAAAAACCCATACCACTGTTCTCTGCAGGTTCCGAGCACCCCAACGAGACAAGTTGAATTTCTTCCTGGGTTTGATCGGCCTTGAGACGAGTTGACAATTCCACTGGGGCCTAGATTTAACTACCAATATAATTCCTTAAGGGCTCCTTATTATAACTCTACTATGAAGGAGCCCAGAAACCCTATTCTAATGATTAAGGGTCTACATTAATTGAAGCAAGATGCTCAGGCCAGTCCACACCGTACTTCAGGCCTGCGGTCTTTTCCGGCTCTTGCAAAGACCATTGCAGTCACTAGAACATGCAAACGCGAACTTCTTTTCGTAGACCCTCCTCCTCGTAACCGAAACCCAATCACACAAACGCGACAAGGATGTTGGACGTCACGAGGCCTGGCTTGAACGCACAGCTTGAGCTCTAAACACTTGGGTTAAAGCCGCAGATCCCGAAGCCCTCAAGCGCTGCAGCCAACGCAGTCACACCTCCGCACATCACTATGTACATCAGACGTCCAGATTCATTTCCGATTATTCAGGCCGGGTATCTTGAGCTCCGAAGCAACACCCCCGGATGTTCATACCCCAAAATTTTCAAGCCTAAACCGCAACATGCTACGGCCCTACATGTCCAAGCTTCAGCCTAAAACCACCCCTACACCCCAAACCCCTAAACCCTAAACACCTAAACCCTAAACCCCTAAACCCTAAACCCTATATCATGCCTGCACCCTTTACTGTTAATCCAGGCCGCGAAGTTCTTCCAACTCCGGAAAGGCCCGCAAGCCATCGGCCTGGCGAGCGTAGCTATAGGTCCCATAGGCTCCTGTGTAGTTCCTTTTTGGGATTACCTTATGGGATTCTATAGGGGTTTAGGGTTTAGGGGTTTAGGGTTTAGGGCCCCTAAGTATTGCCTTCTAGGATTCTAAATATAAACCATAAAAAGGAACTACTTAGGGGCCTATGGGTAGGTGTGCGTGAGAAAACCTATGTGTTCCCGCAGTCAAGTAGATGTCGGGTCTGGACTTTGGGAGTTTGATCCGAAGGCTTTTTGTAACTACGGAATCGGGTTCGAGAGGGCAAGGGACCCTCAACCCTATGAGCCCTGAAACCAGAAGCCCGGAATCCGAAACCCGTGACACCACATCTTGCCTGTCGTCGGGTCTCCTTCATGAGACGTCACATTCTCTTCGGAAATCTTAGAAGCCAGTTCGAGCAAAGGATGCTAAAATTGGCTCCAGCTGGGTGGAACGACTCCCGTGACTCACAGCGCAGCAAGACTAATTCTCATACCTACAGCCAAGAAACAAGGCCCCTAAACCCATAAACCCGATAACCTTGTGAGCCCGAAACCTTGAATCCTACATACCCTACAAGCCCTAAACCTCCCAACCCTCCAAACCCTCCAAGGCCTGAATCCTAAACCCCACCAAAAAAAGCCCTCTTAGCCCCGAAACCCACTGCAAAGCGTCGCGAAATTGATTCCGTTGCCTGCGACGGTCTCCAAGCGTGCGCGATCCATCCTCGGCTCTGCGTGGATACCGCGCCTTCGACTGGTTTCTAGTTTCAGGTCAAAAAAAACCAGGACTTTAGGGTTAAGCCTGGCTTTAGTTTTCAAACCAAAGATTATTGCTCATTGTGTCTTGAGGTTTAGGTTCGTCTTTACAATATGAATTTGAATTTATATATTCCCTATGGGTGATTTAACAGAACGGTAGAAAGTCTTCATAGGATTCGGTTTTACTAGGACTGTGTTACGGGGTTTGAGAAGGTGTCCGGTGGGTTGTTATCGGGCATGTTGGGGAGTTGGGGAGGGGTCAGAAGGTCTCTTTCGTGTTCTTCTGGGGGTTTTCATGGGGTGGGTCTATGTTGGGGGGGGGGGACGGACTCTAGAGGCGTTGATTGCTGTATCGCGAAACTACTTAAAGCCCGAGGTTGGCCTTGGGCTTTGGAGCACGGGTTTGGCTTTGGTTTCCCGGCTAGTTCAATCGCGTCGGCTGCTTAGTGCGGGCTGGGTAACAACAGACAGATGGAGCTCCAGGCAGAGGCAAACGCATAGAAGCTTACACGCTCTTGCACTATTTTGCTGTTCTAGAAGTGTTGTGCATAGTCAAGACGGTGGCCCAACAAGGGTCCGGCGCGCCCTTTCCAAGCGGAGGCTGAGGGCCAATGCAGAGTCCGACGTGTCTGGGTTGTTGTCCAGAGCATTTCTTCATGTTTTGCACTTTCAAAAAGTAAGCCGTGCCCGTGGAGTTCGTAGGCAGGCACTTGGATTTCGATTCTGGTTCACATGGCTGGCTTTTTGTTCTAAGGCATTCTAACGTACTACAAGGTTTTCGAAAGAGAACCTCATTTTGAGGTCCCTGAAAAACAACCCAGGCATTTCAGATTCCTTGCCTGCCACGGCATTAGCAAAGCAAGCTGCGTGCGCCCTGCAAGAGCGGAAGGAGGCTAGGGGCCAGAAATTTGTGAATTCCGTCAGCGGGATCTGGCAACTAAAATATCTGTCAGCTTATGAACATAGTTCAGAAGCCATCGACTCTAAAAGTCTGTAGGGTCCATATAACTGCTATTAATAAAAGCCAGTAATAGTAATGGTATACCCCTAAAACCCCTAAACCCGAAACATATATGTAGACCCTGAACGATTGGCCAGTCCTTCTGTTTCTGGGGAGGCCTCCCAAACCCAACTGCTGGCAGCGCAGCCAGCCCCAGCCGCACGGGCCGGGCCGGCTTTGCTTGTGCCTTTGGCGCCGCGCTGTCACAGCAACTTCTGCGCCATCGCGGCTAGCCTGCGAGGGGCCGGCAGGGAGAGCTAATTGCTGGGCTTGGCTTGAGCTGTTGCCTATAGGGCTGCCTCAGTTAAGGGGCGTGCACGGACAAAGGTTTCATTCATTCGAGCTCGTGCGTTCTCTCGTTCCTGACTTGGTGCTTTTTCGTGCCAACTTCGAGTCAAGATCTGTGGGGCATCAAGCCTATTTTTTTGGCAAGCGGCTTTAGAGCTTGCCGGTGGGAATTCACAACACATGTCGACAGTCGGAGCTTTACACTTCTAACAGATTGCACAATATGACGTTTCTCTCGGTCCTGCAAGGCCAACTCTCAATCACGGAATGGGAATGGGTTGAAGAGATGCCATTTGTCCTGGTAAAAAGCCCTTAACCCTCAAGCCCAAACCCTAGACTAGAAACCCTAAACCCTAAACGGCGATGTCCCCCAGACCTTGACTTTTTGCCCTAGGCAGGGGCCCCCATTTTTGGCGCCGCTGCCGCCACCTTGCCATGGTCAAACGCTCGGGATCGCCCTCCGCGACGCCGCCGCCGAAGTCTGTGGACGGCCAGACGCTCACGGAGCCAGGGGTGTTCAATCGGCATTGTGATGAGGATAACGGTGTGGATGAGGACGATGTCGATAATGACGATGGTGATGGTGATGGGGACTGTGATGATGAAGACCATGATAGCCATGATCATGATGGATGATGATCGGGATCCTGCTGATGACGACCATCGTCATCGTCGTCGTCATCACTGATCATGACCACGACCTTGATCATGATCCTGATGGAGATTAAGCTGATGACTGTGATGATCATATTAGGGGGTCTTAGCATATGTGTGTTTATAACTTGAACGTGCTCTGGGGGATGGATTCTGACTTATGAGTCGTGTTGCCAGCGCCCGGACAGAACGACAGACAGGTAGATAGAGAGCGAGAGAGCGAGAGAGAGAGAGAGAGAGAGAGAGAGACAGAGACAGAGAGCGTGAGAGAGAGAGAGAGAGGGAGAGAGAGAGAGAGACAGAGAGACAGAGAGATGGACTCAGAGCCAGTATTGAGTTCAGAGTTTGACCGTGTGGGCAGTGGGTTTTAGCATTGAAGCTGCTCCGTTGACGGGCAATTTTTCAGGTTTTCGTGTTCCACATTCCTGTTACGTCTAGGACAGGCAGCCCTTAGAGTTGAGAAAGACTTCAGAAAGAGTAAGGCCGAGGTTAAGAACTCCCTGTGGCCCCAAACTCTACAAAATAGTAGGTTATGATCCCTTAATTAGAGGGTGGAACCCATAAAACCGTAGGCTTTTGGATATCCAGGTCTCCATTGATATCCCGACCTTTGTCAGGAGCTGGGCCAGCAGACGCTCGCGGTGATCGAGAAGGCGAAAACCTGACGGAGCGGTAGAGCACCTGCAGGTAGGTTACTGGTTCTTCTGAATATGAAATGGTAAGTTGGGAAGGGAAAAGTAATCCCTTCCCCTAATATTGAACACCCCGCCCCCCACCTCCAATAAGAATTCGGAAAGCGTTCTTTTCTCTGCTCCGGCGCTTGCTCCCGCGCTAGCTTTTGCTCCTGCTTCTGCTGCTTCTGCTGCGTCTCTTGCGCCTGCTCCTTCTGCGTTTGCTGTTGCTCCCACTTTTGCTCCTGCTCTTGCTTTTACTCCCGCTCTTGCTTTTGCTTTGCTCTTGCGACTGCTTTTTGCTGATGCTCCGCTTTTGCTCTTGCTCCTGCTCTTGTTGTAACCTTGCTCTTGTTTTTGCTCTTACTGTGCTCTAAGGGGATTTGGAGCCTCGAAACCTTCCCTCTAATTCAGAATAGGTTTCAAAGGGCAGGGATGATTTCGGGAGGATTCGCCCCAATGTGTTTTTATGATTACGGGTGTGTTTAATACAAAGGGGGCAGGGATTATGTAGGCCCACAGCTGCGGGAATGACCAAACTTGTTACGTGTTCGTTTTGCCTCGTACGCCCTCCGACATCGTCCCTGCACACTTCGCCAGGTGACTCTGAGCACCCTTCGGATCACTTTGGATGCAGCCAAGGGAACTGAACACAAGACAGGCAGATCCCGTACACCGAACCCATGACCCCCAGACCCTGCCGCTTGTGACGGCTGCATCGCCACTTGCAAACCACAGAGCCTGCCACTTTACAATTTTACAGCTACCTAGGACCCAAGTAATTACGATGTTGAGCAGCAGCGATGCGCAGGTGACGCAGAGCCGTGGTGACAAGGGAGTGCCTTGACATGGTTAGGTTGATCATTCTGTCCTTGCTATCTATCTGTCGATCTAGCTACCCACCTGTCTGTCTGTATGCTTACATACATGTGAGTCATTGAAGCTGCTGCGTCAAAAGAAGGGAATCATGTTAGCTCCCTCTCTGCTTGACCTCGGTCCGCACGTCTTGCTTGCAGCAGCAACGCAGTCTCCTAAAGCACAGTTGGGACAATGTTAACTCGTAAACCGTAAGCCGTGGACCCTAATCCATCCTAGTCCTTAAAATCCGAACCCCCACCCACCCCCCCTTGATCCTAATCCCATAGACTCCAAAAGTCTAAGCTTCATAGTACCCTTCTAGCTACAGTTACTCATGTAGGTAGTCCTTGGACAGCTTTATGTGCCCTATAGTAACCCGGAAGCAGGGCCTCTAGTCCCTTGTACTAAATTACTGAACCCGAAACCCCAAACCTCTTATCCCTCAACCTCCGAACCCCAACCCCCCTAAACCCTAAACTAGGGTTTAGGGTTTAGGGTTACGCTCATTTTCGTCCTGAAGCCCCCCCAAAAAATAAAGGTTTGGCCCGCTGTGAAGCCCGGCGACCTCGCGGCCAAGTTCGACAAGGACCCCCCCCCCCCCCCCCCCCCCCCCC
>CAJNJA010044186.1:5080-18960 GCA_905231915.1 Symbiodinium necroappetens | reverse complement strand
TATGTATGTATGTATGTATGTTCTGAACGGCACGGTGATCCCATTCGGTTGTGCTATACATGTATATATATATATGTGTGTGTGTATATACAGAGTATTATATACAGACATGGAGACATGTTAGAGACATATACATAAGCACGTTTTTGTTTTGGCATTCGTTCATTTATGCAGATAAGACATCAAAACGCCACGGGGCAGCTATGAAGTGATGTAGGTTGAAGAGCGCGTGGAGGGAAGGCCCTTTTTTCATCCTTTATCTGCACCAGGCCAGCAAACCTTAACACAGCCGGCTGCATATGCAAAGGAAGTATAGCACATGCATGCAGAAAGCTTCGAGGAGTTTCGCAAAGTAGACGAAAACAGCGACGGCAAGTTGAGCCGATCAGAGCTGACGGCACTGCTCCAGAAGGCCGTTGATTTCGAGTAAGATGGGTGTGATACTACAGGAGACCTTTCCTTTGCAGTGCTTACAAATCGAGAGCAATTGCCCTCACCCAAATGCTTTTTGGATGTTGTTGGGCCCATGCACCCCGCAGCATGACTATTGGATCAACTGCCCACATCATCTGCCGAAGTTACAGACTGTCGCAGCATTTTCCGAGCCCGAGAAGCTCGAACAGAATCCTAAGCAGATTCTTGTTAACTAACCCCAGGCTTTGACGAGTGAGGGTCTTCCTGCGCCAGGGGAATCCGGACATCGACGAGAAGGAACTAGACTTCCTCTTTGACTCAGTGGACAAGGATGTGGTCTTGGGTGTTGTCGTGCTTTCCGTGCATTGGTACACTATTGGTACCATTGTCGTCGCGAGGTTCACCTGCTTTCCTGGTTACTAATGTCAGTTGCTGTGCCCGGCTTCATGTAACGTTAGCCTAGCATATGTGTGTTTGCATCAGGACCGGTATTATGAACAGCAGTATGCATCACACACGGAGCACTGGTGCTCGTCTGCACTGTGATCCTTTACCGGTCATATGTCCCCGTCTTCGATTTCCTTATATCACGGATGTAGTCACGGTTGCCCTTATATACTGAGTACTGTCGCTGTCATCATTCCCGCTTTCCGCTTTGGTGCATCCAGCCTTTGTAAGTTTCATTCGAACCTTGAAATCTAGGAAAGTCGAGGGGGAAGCTTCGTGTCATGTTACGCGGATATGAAAGTCACGACTCCACGTCACCACCGCTCCACATGGAAGCAGCATGCCTGCCATGTATGTGTATGGCCCACAAGCCTGCACCCTAGGCGTTGAACCGCAAGTGCAGGACGGCAATGGCCAATTAGACTTTGATGAGTTTGCGGACTACATCACCGGCGCAGTCTCTTTGCCTCTGAGCAGCCTGCTTCAGCAGGAGGAGACAGTGGCTACAGGTACGTAGTGTTTCTATCTTCAGTTCAGGGGTTTAAGGCTTATGGTGCCGTGGCCGCTAGACTGATGTTTTTGCTAGCTAGTTTGTGATGTCGATTGACATGAGGTCCATTCCTGTTGCTGGCTTGGATTGTTGGGTAAACGCATCTGACACTGAAGGGTCACATGTGCCACTGCGGCTGCTTTCGATAGATTTAACATTCGGACGTGTTTTTGGCTTGGTCAGTGCAGCCAATTCCTTCGGCTCACAGCGAAGACTCGAATCAGGTCCCCTGAACAACATCCGACGCTATAAACACCACCCTAATAACACTGTGCTGCGCTTCCTGCGTCTTCGTCATCACGGCAATCATCACCAGCATGTACTTGCGCAATACGGTTCTGATCACACTCGTCGCCACCAACTGTCATCACAATCTCCTGAAGCGGCTGTAGCATGTCTCAAGGATCACAGGTGTGTGTTTTTTGCAACCTGCTACCACCTGCTCTTGTCATGATGTTTCGTACCGCCATCCCCCTGTTCGGGTTTTTCTTAACATTGCGGGGCGACGACTTGGTTGTCGTTAAAACTACTTGCCTGTTAAGCTGCCGGCAGAGTTCTCGTACCTGGTGGCAAACATCGTGTTGCTATTCTCTCTGTGTTTTCGGTTTTCCCTTCCGCACGATCAACGTAATTAGTGCTCAATTCATTGGTGCGATTGCAGTCGTAGCATGCCGAAATCATTAAGCGGAATATGTTCACTTTTGTGTTTAATTGTTATCTCACTACTAATACAAGCGGTGTACAGGGACTCATCAGACTAGTCATTCTACCTGCAGCCATCAGTGTTGTTGCAACATTTTTGCTAGTGTTTAGTCATTCGTTTCTCGTACTCGGCTACAACAGTGTCCAAATCTTGGGGATCCAGTCCACCGTAAGCTGCCCGACAATAGCATGGATCACCGTACTTGATGCCAGCGAGCGTGGATTGTCTATCGCTTCCCGTTGTGTAGTTCAGGCGATCCGATTCGCTGGCTCTGGCTATGCTAAGAAAATCTCAGAAACCGGACGCACGATGATTGTCACGGCTACTCTGCCAGAAGTATATGCGTGCATGATGATTGTTTGTTACAGCGATCGCTTCTGTGCATGATATGCGGTTAGACTTACTCGCCGCTTTCAACAGTGCGGCGTTTTGCAGCCAGAGGTGCTGGTGAAAGCTTCCTGCGTTAGCAGTCTGATTTGGGTTTGGCGTGGAGCCTTCGGGCACCAACACCGACGCCGCCCCTTTTGCAATACCTGTCGTGTGAAGTGCTCTTTGTCAGATTTTCGGGAAGGATTGTCTCCACCCGCCAAAGTCCCATCAAAGCAGCTAGCCTTAGTCCGACACCCCAAATCGTAGACCCTTCTTCAGGCTCGCAGCTGGAAGCACCCCTCATGACTCATTGAGGCGATCACTAGGAGGTGGCCACCACGTCTGCGAAAATCACCCCGAAATCTGGTCTATCTGCTTGCTGCTTTCCATCGCCCTGTCCGTCTTAATTTGGTCACCCTGTTTGGTTATCTATTGCATGGTCAGGGTCGTCGAATGATATGGTAGCCCAACAGCAAGGCCTAGCTGCTTTTTATCATGTCAAGATAAGCCCTTTTCTGGAACATACATGCATGCATTCATGTATGCATGTAGGCACGAAGGTTTGTAGATATCTATGAAGTTAGGTATGTAGGCATGTAGGTATGTAGATATGTAGGGTTTGGGGTATGTAGATACGCAGGCATGCATGCAAGCACACGTCATTAGGTCAGCATGTAGTGAGTACGTAAGTATGTATGCATGTATGTACGTGTAAACCTGTGTACGAAGGTATGTACGTTTGTTTGTAGAATGTATGTATGTTGAGCCAGATAGACAGGCAGAGATAGATAGTGATAAATAAAGATAGATAGATCTAGGTAGAGATTGATAGGTAGATAGATCTGTAGATAAGTAAGTAAGTTTTGATAAATGTTGATGTACACATACAAGGGGCTCTACATAATATCTGCCGAGCTACCCACCCTCCTACCGACCTACCTGCCTACCTGCCTACCTACCTATCTACCTACCTCCCTGCCTCCTTGGCTCCCTGGCTCCCTGGCCTGCCTACCTGCATGCCTGCCTCCTGCCCACCTGCCTGCCTACCTGCCCACCTGCCTACCCACATACATACATACATACATTCATTCATACATTCATTCATTCATCCGTACAGTGTAGATGCACACAAACACAAATGCGTACATACATACTTCGTACACATACACATACACATACACATGCATGCATACATACATACGTACATACATACATACATGCATACATACATACATACAACATGCACACATACATACAGACAGGCAGACGTACAGACAGACAGAGAGACAGACAGACACAGAGAGACAGACAGAGAGAGACAGACAGACAGACAGACAGACGGACAGACGGACAGACGGACAGAGACGGATAGAGACGAACAGAGACAGGCAGAGACAGACAGAGACAGACAGAGACTGACAGAGACAGACAGACAGACAGACAGGCAGGCAGACAGACAGACAGACAGACAGACAGAGAGAGACAGACAGACAGACAGACCGAAAGACAGACAGACAGACAGACAGACCGAAAGACAGAGAGACAGAGAGACAGAGACAGAGACAGACAGACAGATAGACAGACAGAGACAGAGAGACAGACACACAGACAGACAGAGAGGTTCAGAGAAAGACAGACAGACAGGCCGACCGACCGACCGGCCGGCCGAAGGACCGACCGACAGATGGATACACACATACGTACATACATACATGCAGTCGTCCATACGTATGTGCGCACATACACACATCCATGCCCATGCATTGATACCTACATACGCACGTACGCACATCCATAGATGTATGCATGCCCAGATGCGCCCACGCAGATGCACGAATCCCTCCCAGAGCCCGGAGTGACGTCAGTCTGATCGCTCTCATAGACCCTAATTAGGCCCTAAACCCCCTTTGTCAAGGGCCCCCCCCCCCAGACGAGAGGAGCCGGGGCCGGAGCCGGAATTACCCGCTTGGAGCGAGACCGTGCCAGTGCCCGAGGTCAGGTCTGCGAGATTTTTGAGAGTTGGGATTCTTCTTTCGGATGAGGCAGACGACTGCATGTAGATGGTTCTTGCTTTCTTCGGGTTTTCTTTGGAGCTTGGCGGTTTTGCGAAGGTGGGTTTGCTGATTCATTGATCGTGATGTTAACGTGTGCTTCAGGTCTTTTCGACGGTAGACCCATGGGGTGATGGGGCTTTGTCCTTCTGAGGCTTTGGGGTTTTCAGAGTCTCGTAGAGGGTTTCGATGATGCGTGTTTCGGCTTGGCTAGAACTTTAGGTTGGATGGTTGGGCTTTGGGCTTTGAGTTGGGAGCTCGGTTTTTTGGTCGTTAGGCTTGTTTGCGGATTCGGATTTCGGGAGGCGGAGTCGTAGCAGACATACCGCCACCTGACCATGCCTCTGAATCCTTGGCCCTTAATCCAGCGGGAGGCATACCTGCAGCAGACCATCATTCCTGCAGAGCTTCGTGGCGTCTCGCGCGCTCAGCTCGACGACTTGATGGCTTTGGTTGTTGAAGCGGGGCCCTCGGAGCCTGTTGGGTTTAGGGTTTTGGGCTTCGGCCTCACCACGATAATCACACCGGTAGCTGTCTTTTTCGTACAATCCATGAGTTTTCGTTGTGCCATGGCTTGGGAATAAGAGCCGGTTTATCAGAGACAAGCGCCCGATTTAGATGCGCGTGCATCATCAATAGCATGCGGGAATTATTATTCACATGTGCAGGTTTTGTTTAGGTCAGGGGCTTAGGGAATCCGTTGCATGTGTCTGACAAATCCTTGCAGGTTCCTGATAAGCCCCTCACCTTGCGCCTGATGATCCTGACAAGTTCTCGATAAATCCGGCGCAAGTGCTTGATACCGCCGTTCCATGTGTTGAACCGAGGCGCCCGGAAAAACCATTACCCTAATCACACCCGTAGGGGAATTGGGTAGCTCGGATCCTTGCCAGCCGGATGTCTTCAGGTACAAACTACATGCATAGGGCTTTGAAACTTGGAGGAGCACATCGGGATGTTTGGTATCTTCGGCTATGGCCGAGGTGTTATCAAAACCGGTAGACGGATGCGCAAGGAGGAATCGCCGTAGACGGCGCATCCCAAGAAGGCAGAGCAATCTCCCGCGGCGGCCTCCGTTTGATCGTGACGACCCTTCTCTACCCTGACCCCAGGGCTTGAAGCTCTCGACCTAAACCCGAAGCATTGAACACCTTCGACAAACCGAAATTGCTCGGCGATCTGAACCCATGAAATTCAATGAAACGCTCAAAGTCCCCTTACACCCTTCATGCCCTCCTCGAACCTGAAGCGGAGAACCGCTGTCAAAAGCGGGGATTGAACCCGGAACCCTTCAACCGCCCCGAAACTCCTGAAGCCTTGAGCAAGCCGGCTGCCGGCTTCGGGGATTCCATTTCCCGTTTAGGGCATGCAGGGCAAGGCTGCTGATGATAATGGATTGCCCCCCAAGGGGACCATCCGTTAGTTCAGCAACAACATGGAAAACACAGGCCCTTCCAACAAGATTCCGGTTTGCTACTTCCAGTCTTCTTCGCCTGTGTCTTGGCTTTTGCCCTTGCCCGGGCTTTACTTCAAACAACGGCCAGCTCGAAGGTTTTCGAGAAGTGCACCATCTCGAACGGGGCCGAGACCGTCACACTCCCGACTTTCAATATGTACTGCCTTGCTGCAAAGCTCCTTGGTCAGTGTGCTGTAGCCCGACGAAAGGCTCCGGCCGCTTTCTGATCAGCCTGCAGCAGCAAACCGATCCGGGGACAAACGACGCTCTTTGAATTTTCGGGAACTCACACAGATCTATTTCATCTAGAACTTCTGCAGAATCAAGATCCGACCCCCAACCGAGGTTCTTGAAGCCCATGACCGCGAGATTTCGATGCTCCTTCGGGGAGCTTGTGAATCGGAATCCGAACGAGCCTTGGACCAGTTCTTCAAGACAGGTCGCTCACCAGGCATTTTAACTCCCAACACCGCCTGGGTCCTAGTTGGATACAATTTTACATTTTTCTTGTAATGAAACCCAATAAGGATTAAGCATGATAATTTTTGAATATAGCCCGAACTAGCCCGAACAGGGAACCAGCGGCGGCACAGCCTCTGCTTTCACAACTCCTGAAACGCCGCCAGACTGGTACAAACCGCCTTCGACTTCAAGCCTTCTTCCTCCCTGAGATCGGAGCCCAAACGACTTGGACTTTACGATTTCTTCTCTGAAGTCTCACTCGAATCAAGACCCTAGACACTTCTCGGCATGATCCTCCGTTGAATCCCAGGAGCCCGAATGGTTCATCTCCCATTTTTGGGGCACTCCTTTGATACAGACTCAGGAGCTGTTGAGGGGGAAGCCGCTGCATTTGGGGTTGCCCCGAAATCCGGCTTCAAGTTTCAGGTGTCCTGCACGGAGATCGCTGCGTTGGGGTGTAGAGATTCGAAGTTTAGAGTCTAGGTTTTGAACACTCGTCCGTCTTTTGCAGGAAGGATGTCCTCACGGGGCCTCATTGCAAATTTGTTTAAAGGTTTGTACTGATGGTACCCTAAACCTCTCAACCCAAAAATCTCAAGCCCTCAGGCCGCAAACCTCACTCCGCAGGAGATGCTGAAGCAACATGCGGCCCAGAGGAAAATCAAGAAGCAGAGCCCCCTTTGGATCGATGCCTTCGCCAAACCGCTCCACGACAGCCAAGCGACCCGGATGTTCTTGGACGTCTTTGAGTTTTCAAGGACCTTGCTATTGTCACAATATATCACTCACCAGCAGGAAGACGAACTAACGCTGCTTAAAAACACATAGCCACTCAGGTGTTCCCAGCCCCGAGGGATCTGGAGCAGGCGCCATTTTGCAAGGTGCTCCTGAACCCTCGCTGCGTGGGCACCTTGTTGCTCCTTGACAGTGCCGGGATGGCCTTAGAGCGAACGTGGTGCCTGCTGGAGATCACCCTGACCCTGGACCTTCCGAAGGACGACTCCGCCACTGCTCTGTGTTGCACGTACTCGTACTTCGTTGTGGCAGGGAGTGGGAAGGGTGCCGTGATCATAAGTGTTCGTTCACCGTCTTCGATGGTGGTAGTGGCGGTTGTGGCAGCAGTTGTCGTCGGAGCCAATGCTATTGTCATCACCATGCTCTGCATGATCCCCGCTCTTGAGGACAAGGGTGCCTCTCATGCCTTCGACGTAGCAGCATGGTGCGCGGAGGAGCAGAAAGTCGCTGTTTTGGAGGACATCGGGTCCAGGTTAGCCCCGTGAGGACGTCATAGCAATTGAAGACACCCCTACACCCCGAAACCGAACCTGAAACCCAAAACCCCCATAAAATCCCGAACCCCAAACCCTCGCAGGCACAATCCATAAGGCCTGAGGCAAAAAAGGAAGCCAACGCTCTCGCGAGAGAGCAGGACCGAGGCTCCTTCTTTGAAGACAGTCGGAGCACCACGGTTTTTCCCCTGGACCTTTACATCAAGGGCTACAAGGTGGGAATGATGTTCAATCCCACAACAAGGGTTCAGGGAGTAGCATTCAGGCAGTCGCCTTTGGTATGCCAGCCAGGTCAGGTGAAACAAGCCATTTTCGAGTTTCTAAGCTCCGAACATCAGCTCGACGTGACTTGGTGGAGCGGGCCGTAGGTTTGGGGTGTTGGCTGTAAGCTGGAAGTGTCTTGGAAGTACAGCGGTGTGATGAATGTTCTGGCCATTGACTGTGCTTGTTCCGCCCGTCCTCAGGCCTTGAAGACGGAAGCCCAAAGCACAATGTTGGTTGAGGGTTGAGGGGTTAGTCGCCCGAATTCGACCCGAAACCCAAACGGAATTCCCAAGGTTGGCCCGGCCACAAGTGCGACACCAGGAATGTAACGCCCCAAGATTTATTGGCTGCAGGTGGCCGTCAACAGATCCGAGACAGGCCTGGAGGAGAACAAGAAGCCTGGCATGCGCTTGTCAGCAGGGTCTCTTAGGAGTCTTCTAGCTTAAGGCTTCTGCGGCTTCAGGTTTTCAGGGAGTTGGTTTTCGGCTACAGGGCTGCAGTTTGGGGTGTTCACGGCCAAGGCCAAGGCCTTCATGGCTCCGACTTTGAAGTTCACTAGCCCTTGGATCTAGGTGCCCTCAAACTTTCGGAAGTTTCTTTGTCGAGATGCCAGGTGCATGTGGAAAACTTGTTTTGCTCCAGGATCTGAGCTGGCGGGCGCAGTCTCATGTGGGACTAGTGACAGTGCTAGCCCTGAGCAGGGTCTTCGGCTGCGTCGACGGTACGCCAAGTCATTCATGGATGTGCATGTCTGTCTAGTCTGGCCTTGTCTGGTGTATTTCTGGTGTATGTATGTAGTTTGGTCGGTAGGTAGCCGAGCATGTTCTTGTCCTCACACACAACCTGGCAGACTTTGCATATGAGCAGGCTTGGCCCAAGTCTGGAGTGTACAGAGCATGCTCGATCGCCGAGGAAGAGAATACTTCACTTCCTGGCCAGCACACCCTCAGACCGGTGGGACAAGGCTTCTGTGCTTTCGTTCAAGAGCTCAAGCCGTCCCTTCGCTTCAGCTTAAGCCGACAGGTGAAGCCCCCCGCCGAGTGCAAGGGATACTCCGACGTGGATCTCAAAATCCAGCGGAGATTCGTCCCAGGAGCGACAAATTTTCAGAAAATGCATCCTTAGGCCTTAGGCCCTTACATGCCCACTCCGAACTTCTCCAGGAGCCATTGCTGCAGCAGTGATGCTTAACGACGAGAAGACCTTGAGGAAGATCTTATCAGAGCACAGCGACTTCAAAGAGAGTACGACCAGCAAAGGCTTC
Source organism: Symbiodinium necroappetens (assembly GCA_905231915.1). NCBI lineage: Eukaryota > Dinophyceae > Suessiales > Symbiodiniaceae > Symbiodinium > Symbiodinium necroappetens. The sequence goes on along the minus strand of CAJNJA010044186.1, from coordinate 9,691 downwards.
CGCCCTCTGCATGTGGCCGCCCAGACAGAATCTATGGCGGCCCTGAAAGTTCTCGTGGCCGCCCGATGCGAGCTGGATGCCCCGAGCAAAAGTGGCGCGCCACTGCATGTGGCCGCCAGGGAGGGGAACGAAGTTGCCGTGCAATTCCTGCTCAAGGTCAAAGCAGACGTCAACGCCGTGGTCGAACAGCAGACTCCCCTGCTTGTCAGCATCGAAGGCCTTTTTCTGTACGGCTGAAATCTTTCTCTCGAATGGGGTACCGTTTTAGATCCCAAGGTTGGGGCAGGGATTGCATTGCCCTGGGAAAACCGACAGGCTCACAGATCACAGTCACGGGCACCCTGCTCGACGGGAAAGCAGATCCCAACTTCGCGCCTCCTGGACAGTTCACGCCTCTTCAGCTCGCTGCACGCACCGACCAGGCGGCCATGTGCGGCTTCTCGGCCGCCTTTTGCCTGAGCGCCAAAGGCAACCCCCATGATGTATTTACTGGTAGAGCCTGCGCACTGGAGACCTCTTACAGTAGAAGCCCAAAAGTTGGAAACCCAATAGCCTCAATCCTTAAGAGTCATATATAGGGAATCCCAGCACTATTTGTCCTTAATCCGGTTTCCAACTTTTTGGGGCTTACTATAAGTTACGCCGCGAGCCATAGGCCTTCAATGAACAAGCCATCACCACTTCCTCGCAGCAGGCCTGATCCAACCCGCTTCGCCTGCAGTGGTGTCCGGGCGTGAAGCCCCCTCTCGAAGCACCACTCCCCAAACAGTAAATTCACCTGCCATGCCTGCCTCTGTGCGAGTTTGTGAGAGTCCTTAGCAACAGAGCGCCCATCCCCATGCCCTAGTAACCACATGCTCAAGTGCTGGTTGACGGCTAAATGTTGAGAAGCTGCCTTCAAGACAGGAATGGAGCTCGTCAAACACAACCTCAAGCAGCAGCCAGGTTTGCTTTTGGACTGCAAGGCGGACCCCCTCAAGGCCTCGCCCGATGGCAAGGACTGGGCTCGGAGTGAGGGTTTGCGGACCTGTTGGGGTAGGTATTCCCGCAACGGAGAAGCATTGTACACCTTGAGGCTCCAATTATGCTCTTGTTATGGTATTCGACCTGTTGTTTCAGGAGCCCGCAGCAGCGACCCTTGTAACCTTGAACTTGAAGCCTAAAGCGAGCCATGCCATTCACTGCTTTGAAGGCCTACGCGTGGGTTTCGGGTTTTCATCTTTGGCGGCGTGTATGGGCTCGGAACCTTTTCGGGCTCACCCCCAGATCTCTCGTTTCTGTCGATGTTCTCCTCCTGGCTGAGTCCGAGGTTTCCAGCACTCCAAGAAACCAAGCCCCTGACAATTTAGGGCTTAGAGCCTTTTTTGGATGGAGGATGCTGGCCCCGAAAGCACGAAACCCCAATGCCGAAATGACAGCGACCCCTGAGCGTGGCGTCGCCCGAACGCAAGCAGGAGCTGCACCAAATGGCCGAGGCAAAGTCGAAGCTTCAGGAGGGCGGACCTGCGCAGATGTGTCCTTCTCGTAATCGGGTTTAGGTGCATTTTGAAAAAGCCTCCCTTTGTGCACTGCCTTGCAAAGTGTTGGTGGTCGACAAGCATGCCGTTTCGCGTTTTTTCCGCTCCTCACTTGGCATGTGCGGCAAAACCCTCGAACCAGGCCCCGTTTACCGTCACATGTCCATGGTGAGGACGGGCCACACCGGTTAATGAAACGTAACATCGATTGACGGAGCTTGCATGAAGTGATGCTTTCCCAGTCGGTCGAGGTAGCAAATCACGATGGAGGCTTCTGACGGAGGACCTCTTCCAGCGGAAATCCAGAGCCCGAAAAGCTAAACCACTCAACAAGTGTGTTCTGAACACCACCCTGCAATGCGGGCTCGTCCTTGCTAAGTGGGAGGGGAAGAAACCACTCAACAAGTCCAAAGTCCAAAACGGCCGGGCAACAGAGCCCTTAACCCTAAGCCCGAGGCCATCCGCACGTTCAGACGAAAAAGAGCCCTAAACGAAGAAGGAACCCTCGCCCAGTCCCAGGAGACCTTGAAGCTCGCAGAGTCCCAGGCGAAGGCAGGCCTCCGTCGAAGCCGGCGGCCCTCGGTGCCACTGGGCCGTAGAGGTTTGAGTTTGGGGTTTGACCCCAAGACGGTTCAGTCTATCTGTCTCGGTTTCGGGTTGAAGGTTCTGGGATTGAGAGTGATATTGTCGAGCAAATCGGGCCGGGAAAACTTGAAACATGGGCCAGGCTAGGCCATCTATCGAAGCCTTCAATGAAGTGGTTCATGGCATGGCTGCAAGGTTGGTGGAATTCAGCTTTGACTCTCAGGTTGTGATGAAGTTAGCGGCTGACATGGTATGACGCCCAAAGGCAAGTCCCCAGACCCGCACCAGCAGAAAGTGACCTCAGCTCAAGCTTGAGTTGGTGCGAAATTTGAAATGAATCGCTCGACATGTAGGTAGGTAGGTAGGTAGGTAGGTAGGTAGGTAGGTAGGAGGGAGGTAGGTAGGTAGGTAGGTAGGTAGGTAGGTAGGTAGGTAAGTAGGGAGGTAAGTAGGGAGGCAGGGAGGGAGGGAGGGAGGGAAGGGAGTGAGGGAGGGAGGGACATACGCAAGGTGTAGGGGTGTGTGTGCGCGCGCAGACAGGTCGGTATGTCTGTATGCATATATGTCGCAACATTAAATTGCGCATTCCGGGCTGCCATCGCGCGTCCAAGGTTGGTCTAAGTGCCTAGCGAAAGGAATGCTAGTTGGGCCCCTTGGGAGCTCCATATGCTATGTTGCGGCAGCATGAGCAAGCTGCGCTTGCTCAGCGGCACCTACCTACCTACCTACCTACCTACCTACCTACCTACCTACCTACCTACCTACCTGCCCTACCTACCTACCTACCTGCCTGCCTGCCTACCTACCTACCTACCTACCTACCTACCTAGCTATTTAGCTAGCTACTTACATACATGCATGAAGATATGGATGTGTAACGTATATGCACATGGGCCACATGGGCATGTTTAAGCCGTGCACGAAGACACACAAACTAATACGAACAGCCATGCTGGTTCTAATACGAATACACAAGTCTAACATCTAAAGCTATTAGCTGGCCTATTGTTACCCTTGTGGCCCGTAACCTTTCAGCGAGAAGCGCCCAGGGCTGTAGGAGAGGCCTGGGCGGGGATAAAGGTTATTTAGGCCTTGAGGCCACGCCTTTGGCGTACTCAGCCTTGGGAGCTCTCCGTGTCTTCTCATTATGAAGCCAATCGGTAGAGCCGTTAGGCACCATGAAACGAAAACGCAATCGGATGTTTCACGCGCAGAGATGGTGTGTAGCGTTTCTGTGGCAATGGAAATGTTGTGGAATAGCGCACAGCAAAGCGCGATTAAAAACCAAAATGCAAGAAAGCAAGATGTTTTCCAGTACCATTTTAACAAATTCGGTAACGCTGCAGGACTTTCAGCTTCTCCAACACATGCATTATTCTGAATGTGAGGCCGAAATTCGACACCGGATGTATACACATGTCAAACCCGCGACATATAGCAGCACGGGTTGTGCGCACGTGAAGAAAGGTACGATTATGCCGGTATCTACTGTGCTTTGAGCATAAGAGTCGTTTGGAACTGGCCGGGGGTGGATCTTAGGGGGACCATATATTGCAAATATATATATATATACACACATATAAACAGATCTACATTCGTTAAGTTATGTAGAGGATTCAAGCATGTGTTATAATACCAGAGGGTAGGCATGCATTATACTAGTTATACTATAACTGGCTTGAAATACCAAGCATTTTGGGTAGTAAATGATGTGGCTTGTTGTAATGCGCAGTTTGTTACCATGTACAACAAGAAAAAAGTAGTTTTTGGAGCATGCCAACACATAGGCTGTATTATGAACATGTTTAACAGTCAATACGCACGGTGCAAGCAGATCCTCTACTGTACACTGTGGACGCTTCAACATCTAGGTCTAACTCATACCGTGCTTAACATATCCTTTTTGATATGTATTCATATACACGTGTTATACAATAGTTTATAAGAAGGGAACAAGCAATAAATTCAGGTGTGGTATGGAAAATATGGTATCTGAGATTTAGTGTACAGTATATGGTTTTTACATAACCATGCATTCATATGTGCTATGCTATATACAGAACATATCACAAAGTATTTCATGTTCGCAAGACATAATACTTGCCGCAGAATAAGTAATGCGCCCTATGTAAAAGATGTTGCTAGTATGGTCTGTAAGATGCAGTATACAGAAGATCTAGGTGTGTATTTATATATGCACTGTATAGTATGTATTATGAAACCTATGTTGTATTCAATATAAACGACATAATCCGTAATATGTACACAAATACTTGCACATACAGACGTATTGCACACGAGAGAGTATGTGTGCGTGCGTACGGTACAGCATTTAACACATTTGAGGAGTGTTCGCTGGCACACAATCCAAGCCCATGCTGCGAAACACACAACAAACACTTGTGAATGCATATCTTTATCTATATATATATATATAATATCTATATTTACACCTCTGGGTATGTATATGTATAGAGAATATACATACGTGTATATGTATATATATATA
>CAJNJA010044175.1:749-27017 GCA_905231915.1 Symbiodinium necroappetens | reverse complement strand
GATCGAATATCGGCGCCGAATTTGAGCGTCAGCCGAATTTCGGCTTCAGCCAGCACCGACCGAATTTAGGCGCCGAATTTAAGCTTCAGAATTTAAGCTTCAGGGAGGGGACGAAACCGGGACCCACTTCCCCGGGTCCCTGCATAGGACATGCACGTACAGGAATCGATCGGATAGACTGCCCCGGCAACCAGTGTGCAAACTGGGCAGCTTTGTGAACCGACTTGGTACTGAGTTGCCAGGCAGTGAATCTGGTGAAATTCATGAGTTACGGATCGAGAGTTCTTCGGCAGGGATTTGTGGATGCTGTTGGTGTTGTGGGTTCCCGACTGCTGAGCTTCACATGCTTAGCAGGCAGATGTGGGTACAAAGTCCAAATTTCCTTTGCCATACCTTCACCAAACACAGTGCTTCTCGGTATCTCTTGGCGAGGTCTGCTTCTTCGGACTCCAGTACTTCATCAAGCGCTACCTGTGTGGTCAGGCACCGAAAGACCCAGCCTCCCACCAGCCAGCAAACATGAGGACAATGCCGATGAGGAGGATGATGGTGAAGATGACGACGAGGATGCTGATGCCGATGGATATGATGATCATCGTCAATGGCATCCTCATCATAATCACGGCAGAGTGTGTGTGTGTGTGTGTTTCCGGTGATGCTGGTAGTGCTGCTGCTGCTGATGATGATGTCGTCCTTCCTGCTTCTTCGAGCAGCTACTACGGGTGATGCTCGTCGCAGGGCAACTGCCAGACGCCATACACATCCATACAGTAATGGAAGGCGAAGCAAGCCTTCTGTTCCTGATGACAGCATGGAAACGCAAATTTGAAGGTCCTACCCCGAAAGCCTTGGCAAGCCGTGTGCTACATCTGGCAGCCGGGTTGGTTCTGAGATGTAGGGCGGCTGGGCCGGCTGGGCAGCCAAAGCTGAGCACGAGTTGAAGGACCAAGGGCTCCGCACATGGGAGCTGTGGCCTCGATTGAACGCAGCTGAAATCCTGTAATTTGCAACACACCCAGGAAAGCACACTACCTTCCTGATCCTCCAAGCACACCTTGCAGCCCTCCTAAAACCCTACATCCTAGACCCATTAGGTCAACCCTAAGACCTAAGAACCATGAAACTTAGCAGCTAGGGCCAGGGTTTTGATACGGTAGCTAGCTGTACTTGCAGTTACTTGTACCTATATCCTTACTAAGTCCCATGATCCTCCAAGTAGCTCTCCATCCCAAAGCACCCCAAATCGTGCGCCCCCTCGCGACAGGTCGTCACTCGCGCGAAGATTGACGAGGCCGCAGAGCACTCTCCTCAGCTGTGTGAGCTCTGAATCATAAGAAGCGCAGTAATAACAACAATTATAGCAACGAGAATGCTAGCAGTTATAATGGTGATCTCTCTCTCTATATACATATATATGTCATATATGTACATATACATAAGAAGAAGAATCATTGAGCTACCTTACAAGCCCAAACCCTGAGCCAGGTAATCATTGTAATCCTAAAGCTTTACACAAGGAATGGCATTTAAACCCTAAACTGCCTAAACTGCAATCCTAAACCGAAACCCACAACGAAAAAGACATGTGGGCGCGTGGGAGCAATGAGTTCTCCCGTTGCCGTGGACGAGTCGCAGCTCGGAGAATGATGATGAGATGAATAGTAGAAGAGACCACTGTAATAAGTTACGCGCAGAATAAACCCACAGAGCAGACAGAACAGTGGCGAGTGACCACCTTGGTGAAGAGGCTGACCCACGAATTGACCCTACACGTAGACCCTAATCTCAAAAGCCCTACGTACCCACAAAAGCCTTCTATCTCAAACCCTAAAGCTCCAAAAGCCCAAGCCCCAGAAACCCCGAACGCGTGAGCCCGAAGTGTTCCACGCCCTAAACTTTCCACACCGAGCCACCAGAAACACTCCGAACACCTCAAGCATCCGAGGACTCAGGGCGTGGAATAATGAATGCAGGTGGGAGGAAGCACTCCGTCCTTACATTAGGACTCATTTGCGACTTTCCGTAAATTAGGGTACCTTATTCTGGGGTCCTTACAATCAGGATCCTAATATTTAGTGTACTATATTGGGGTCCCCGTCCCCTATTTTCGGAAACCCCCATTTGGGATTCCCTTATCTACCTTCTTCCCACCTGTGCAGTCCTTTGAAAAGCTGAGGCTCTGCGCCGAGCACTTCCAAGGAGACGGTCTCTTCTACAAGGAGGGAAGCCTGGCAGCATTCCTAGGAGTCGGGTTTCGGGTTTGTGGGGGTAGGGTTTAGGGTTTATGGTTTAGGGGTTTAGTAATGTTTAGCAATTTGGGGTTCAGGGAGTTTAGGGTTCGAGGCAGTATAAACCCCACATGCTCCCAAAAGTTAGTTCCTGTGTGAGTATACCAACCCTGCTGTAAGGATTCAGACCCCACTAGTAGCAGCGTTGAAGAGGTAGGAGTTTTCGATGCTGCACCCCCCAGCTGCTGCATAAACAGCAGCTCATGGGCTCTTGGGAAGCTGGTCAGCAACTTCAAAATCCGCGCTGCAGCACGTTACCGTAGCAGGCAGAAAGTTGGAACATTGCTATCCTCATGACCTTCGGGTGAAGTATAGGCAAATCGTCCCCAACCCATGTTCCAGCTTTCCGTAGCTCACGGTAGCTCCACTTGAGGCTTCGAGTACATCCTCAAGAAGCACGGAGGCGAGGGCGAGGGCTGAAAGATCAGAGACGGAGGTTTCATGAGCCATTGGATTCGAGCATGCCTATGTTGGGCGGCCAGGGAGGGTAGATCCGACTGGGGAACCCCGCAACCCGCGAGTTGAGTTTCCTTTCCATGGAGCTCAGGCGACAGCGGTGTTCTGACTGCCTCATATGAGAGCCTGAACACTTGCTACTTAATACTATCGTTCCTTAGTGTGATGTTTGTCACATCAGAATACGACAGTCCCAGAACTACTTACTTATTAGATTAGGTGGTGAGCTCTCAGCGTTTCGAAAGGACGGCTTCCGATTGAGATCAAGGCCCTCCCAGAAGGCGCCTTTTGTGGGATTCCGCGGGCTCAGATACAAATAAAAGCTTAGGGGCTTATATTTAGGGTTTAGCGAAGTTACAACTTGCAGTCTAACATGGAAGAGAAATTCTTGAAGTCAGGGTTTGGTGTTGTAGAGTGTGGTAGGGGTTGGAATGTGTTTGGGGTGCAGGGATATGATCAGAAACTCTGCAGTACACATGGCGAGTGTAGAGTAGCGCGGGGATGTCTGATTGCATGGACCCATCAGGGTAAGTTGCAGGGTTTCAAGTTTTCAAGCATATCACTCCTTAATCCCTAGTAAGCACTAATCAACCCCAATAATAAACAGCATATTGTTTCAGGAGTGTGTGTCGGGCCCGAGGCAGCGCAAGGCTCCAGAGCCACCAGGGCGAGAATCGTAGATTCATGGTGCTCTGCCATAGGGTTTAGGGATCACCAGAGTAGGGATGAAGGAAGACATGGACATAGGCAGGAGATTTTTTGTTTGAACTTTGGAGTTTCAGATTAGGGAGGTCTTTGAGGTCCTTGGTTTAGAGTTTAGAAACCCTCCCAAATAGTAGGATCCCTCTTCCAAGCGAAACCCCTCAACCCTTGAACCCTAAACCCCTGAATCCGAATTAGGCCCTACACCCCTTAGGCCCTAAACCCTAAACCCCTAGGTCAGGTAGCTCTGCCCCCAAACCGCTCTGCCAGGCCCTAAGCACCCATGTCTCGAGAAAGAGGATGCCGTTTCAGAGCCTCCAGCAACGACGCGGACTAATATAGGGTTTGGGAGTATATGATACTAGAATTCTAGCAAGGTGCCTCAGAGTTAGTGTTCGTAATGAATTAGGCCCCTAGATTAAGTGGGTTTAGGGTTGCTTAAGGGCTTAAGGTTTAAATGTGACCCCAATTCCTACAGCATGGTAGGTTATGAAGCTATGAGCCCTTAAATGTACTATAGGTATAAACCCATACAGCAGCAGCTTTTGGGACGGTTCACAGATTCCCAGAAGGCAGACCGGACTCCAGAATCGATTTCTGAGGCCAGAGCCCGATAAACGACTCCATATGAAGACCTAGGGCAAGTTCTTGAAATTTGTTGTCCTTCATCTTCGTGTGCTTACATACTATGTAGACTCTATATCTGACTTCATTGATGCCTGAAGCTCTCGCCGGCGGCAAAGACTTGGCTGCCGAACTGTGGCTTGAAACCCTATAACCCCTTGAACCTGATCAGGCATGGTGGTGCCGACGAAGACAGCGCTCTTCACAATGGTAGCTAGGTTGTCCAGAGGCATACTTTCTACTTTCTTGTTTCGAGGTTCCTATTGCAACATAACTTTCGCAAGAACACGTGTAGTCGTAACCCTTATGGAAGCCTTATGGTATCCCCAAAATCCATTCTTGCCCGGTAGCTCTCTGAACAAAGGTAAACACGGATCCCGAGTGCTTCTGGCTGACCAACTTCCTCGAGACGCTCTTGGTTCAGGCGGTTTCGGGACTTCGGGTGCCTTTACTTAGTTCTCCAGTACCCAACCTTTAACCTTTTTGGGTTCTTCTTTTTTTGGTGGCAATCTGAAATTTTAGCCCTTTTATTTCCCTGGCTTATTGGGAAAGCAAGTTTTAAGGCCTTTAAGGGGTTTCGGGTGTAGGGTTCCTTTAAGGGTTGCTGTAAGTGCTATCCCAAAGGGGCCCTAGAAGGGATCTATACGGGTCGGGACTTGGGGGCCTCTTCTAGGGCCTGGGGCTTCAGGGTTTAGGGGGGTTTAGGGTTTAGGGTTTAGGGGGGTTTAGGGTTTAGGGCTTGGGGTAGGAGTTGAGTTTGGGCTTTAGGGTACTGCTACTACCTCAATAACTACCGCTACTCGTCACTACCACCACCAAGCTGCCACCTACTAATCACCTGCGATCTGCTTTCGACCTGGGGCTCGGTTGAGACCCCGAAGCTCTCATTTTACCTGTTCCTTATTCATTGTGATTATAGTACTGATACACCCCCCCAACACCCTAGTCTATTTAGTCTACTTATACGAAGGCCCCTACATTTAGCCCTTATCCTTCGAGCCTTCAGGTCGCCAATTAACGGGTGATGAAAGCTGTCAACTCAAGTGTGGGTTTGGGTTTAGGACTTAGGGGTTTAGGGTTTAGGGACTTAGGGTTTAGGGACTTAGGGTTTATAGTGATTTGAATTTAGGTCCATCGCCCGAAAACTCGAACCGAAAGTCTCTTCTACTCTGGTTCTTCGCAGTCATGGTCGCCCAAAGCGAAGCCGGAAGAACTGCATCCGATGGCACCCTAAGCCCCAAACCTAGCTGCCTGGCCAGGTGTGGTATCCCATGACTGTCTGCAGCAACAGCCGCTACCAGAAGATCTCCATTCAGAAGGCTTGAGATCCCAGACATTTTAGGGGTCTAGGGGTCTAGGGGTCTAGTTCTCTAGGGGTTTAGGGTTCAGGGGTCTAGGGGTTTAGGGGTCTAGAGGTTTAGGGGTCTAGGGGTTTAGGGGTTTAGGGTGCCATGGCTTTTGAGGCCCCAACAGGAATACCATTCCTTGGGGTCCCCCCAATGTAAAAAAATATCATCGTATACTACAAAATATTTTTAGGAAGGCCGCTTCTCGTACTGATGCCCCAAATCTTCAAAGCAACACCATTGGCGATGCCAAGCCTGACAACAAGACCGACTAGCGATGAACCGCGAAGATGACTCCCGTCTCAACCAGTACTTTAACAGTCACAGTCGTCGCACTATTCGGGGTAGGGGCCGGTTTCAACAGCTGTAGCATTTTCGCCACTGCCACCATCACACTCAAGATCAACATGACCATCATTACCGTCATCACCCTCGGCAGTACAATTCCCATTACTATGGGCAGCCCTAAACCCTAAGCCCTAAGCCCTAAGCCCTAAGCCCTTAACTATAACCTGTACCCTGAACTCCAACCACAAAGCCTCAAACATCATGGTGTTACGCAGTGCAGAGCACCTGAAAGCTGGGGCAAACCCGGAACCCTGAAACAAATAAAACCCAAAACCCAAGGCCCAACAGCCTTACATTCTACAGACCGCAGGGCCGAAAAGCCCTGAGTTCCAAGTACCCTGAAGCCTGACAAGTTCAAGAGCAGGCGCTGGAGGAGACGGGCATGACGGAATGGGCACTGCCGGGAGGAGTCCCGACGTGGGTATGAGTTCGGGGTTTGAGTGGTCTCGGGATCAAAAAAGTTTAGGGTTGAAGGTCTTTGGTTCCGGTATACGCTCTAATAGCGGAAGATTTCGGGATTTCAGGGCGAGTTGCGATGTTAGGGTCCTGCCTCTGGGCATCAGGGGACCGCTGAGGCAGGAGTTTAGGGATTCAGGATTGGGGAGGAGGGTATGGGGGTGAGGCTTTCGGGTCAAAGGTTAGCATCCTTTTAGTGTCTTTGCTTGGGCGTTAAGAGCTTGAGATGTTTTTTTTTGTTTTTGCTTAGCTTAGGCTCACAGACCTGATATGAATGTCGGGGTGACCGGGCCTGTGTTTTTGTAGCATGTTGTTACTGTGTCGTTGCTTCCTTGTATTCTCAGAGTACCACACTCCAAGATCGGAGAAAAAGATGCAGAGAAGGACGCTTTGGGAAAGGATGGCAAGCAGAACAGAGAAACCGGAAGATGCCAGCGAGAGGTTGCCTGAAGAGCAGTTGTGAGGTTGCTTTCATGTTCTTACATGCCGCCAGCCAATGGCTGCACGAACGAAGTGAGGTCGGACTGTGCCGTTGCATTTCGCTCCCTCCCCCGGGTCGAGCTTTCTAAACAGCTTTCTTCATCAACCGCGCAAGTTGACTGTTGATCCCAATTGACTCTTGATCCTAAGCCCCTAAAGCATCGCTTACCGGAAGTCTTAGTCGTGTAGAACCTTTGTAGATCCCTTAGAACCTTTCGCCATACCCTAAAACCCCTCAACCCTGCACTCTACAAGGCCAAGCCTATATGTACAAAGAAGCCTTACTCATGCCCCAAAACTTAAACTCTGAACTCCTCAACCCTAAACCCTGAACTCCTAAACCTTTAGCCCTAAAGTCTAAACTCCTAAACTTAAAGCCCTAGGCTTCCTTATCGAACACTTTACTACGAAGCCCTTCTGCACCCAGGATCCCATGAAGGAGCCTTATTAAGAGCGAAGTCTTCATTTATCCAGGATCCCTTAAAGGAATCCCTATACCTATGTAGTAGTAGGTTTACCTTTAGTTCCCCTGGATACAAGATACAGATCCCCTCTACAACGCCGTTTTGTGTCCAGGCTCCATTAATTTAACGGAATCGTTGCAGGCCCCTTCCCGACTCCCTTGTTGCACCCAGGATCCCTGAAAGGAATCCTTCTAGGTCCGCCCTAAACCCTCAACCCTGAACCGTAAACCCTAAACCCTGAACCCTAAACCCTCAACCCTAAACCCTGAACCCTAAACCCTCAACCCTGAACCCCTAAACCCTAAATAAACCCTTTTTGCATGCAGGTTCCGGCTTCAAGCTGCACGACTTCGGCTTCCGCGGAGTCTCCTCTGTGGAGTCTGCGGCCATCGGAGGAGTTCCTTGGCCCCGGAGTCTCCGAATTCCTGAGAAGATTTGGGATATACGTTCTATAGTGTAATCAACCAGTCCATACTATATAAATACAATGATACAATATATGTACAGGTATATATGTATATATATATATATATATCTATATATATATATAGTGCACATTTACAGCAGTCTATACGTTTAGGATTGTTGTTTGGGCCTCATGTAGAGGTATGATATATCTGACTGACAAGTTTTCGTATTCAAGGACTTGTGCAGAGCGCGGGGCTCGCGGATGCACGTTACACTGAAAGCATGAACACTAATGCCGACTGTAGCAGCATCATCGCAACTCCATTGACGATACCCAAAGCTGCTGCAATTGCAAGAATACTCGCTTCTTCTTGTCATTTCGATAGTGTGGTGCGTTGTAGATGAGGATGAAGATGTTGAAGTTGCTTTGAGGACGAGAGCCATCGCGGTCATGATGTGACTTTATTCCCCGAGCAGCGTGGTACCTGGAGTCTCCTGGTGATATCCTGCCGGTCTCCTGGTGCTCTACTGGTGGTCTCTTTGTGGTATCCTGGTGTCGCTTTGATCTCTTGCTGGTTGTCTTCTGCCGGTCTCCTGGTCCTCGTCCTGGGCGTCATGGTCGCAGTTCTGTCGTCGTGGGTGGTAACATGGCGTAAAAGCTGGAGAACAGGCGGCAACTAGTTCGACCTGCGTCTTTCCATGCAATGATGCCCCGTTTGGATGTGACAATGGTTGAGATTTCCCGGGCCCAATCGAACCCTTCTGGCACTGTATGGTCTTTCGCTGTTCGGGGATCTCCGCTGGCATATTTAAAAAGCCGGTGGTGAGTTGACGATGACGGCGAAAGCGCTGATGATGTTGCTAATGCTTTGGTTCAGTGCTTTGCTCCTGTCGTTGCAGTTGTTGATGACGTTAGCTGGTATTGGCGATGACGGCGACAGGGATGCAAACGAATCTAAGAAATAGCCATGGGCACTTGCAAATCCTGAAAGCCCGAAGTTTCGACCCCCTCCCAAAGCCTCAGTCCTAAAATGTAGGCATCCAAACAGGAACAAACTCCCACCGCAACCAGGCTGCCCACTTGGTGAACTTTGTTGGCACTGACACCGTTGCTGCCCTTCTCTGTTGCAAGAAGTACTACGGTTCAGCGCAGCTCGGCAACTTGATGAGCTCAGGGCCTCATTGTCTAGCCCTAACCCCCCCGGTACCTACTATATAGGGTACTAGAGCCCCTAGAGCCCTATATAGTGGGTTCCTGGAGGGGTAGGGTAGGTCGGGCTTTTCGTGGCGAGTTGCGAGGTTGCAGACATCGCTTCAAGCTTTGCTGTGCCTCTGCGTACGTCCTCGGCTCCGCTAAATCCGGGAATGGCAAACCCCCCTGCACCCCAAAGCAAGAAGTCCATATTCTGCACCCTAGCCCCAACTCATGATCTAGAAGCCGATGATGGAAGCCCCATTGAATCCTGCTAAAGCCCTGAAAAATCTCCTCAACCTGGTGGAATTCCCTTGACAGAGTTGAAAGCGCTACTGCAACAAGAAGCTGAAAGAAATCTTGGAAGACCCTTCTCACCTTAAAGAACCTAATAGCACCCATTCCAGGACCCCATATAGGAACCCCACTACCCTAAACCCTAAACCCCAAACCCTAAGCTGAGAAGCTCAGGAAAGCCGCTGGCTTTTCGATCCCAGCGTCGGAGCACTCGACGATCACCTCCTGGGGCGTGAACGGGGAGGCATCGTCTCGGTGTTGGAGAAGCGTGCAGGATTCAGGGCTTCAGGAGTGGCGATTTGAGGATTTGGACATTTTTGGTGTTGGAGTCTATTGGGTTTGGAGTTTAGGATCTCTGTGGCTTACTGCGGCGTAGTTAATCTTCTTGACTGAGTTCTTGACGGCGATTTGCAGAGCCAAGTGTTTCTTCAGGCTGTTGCTGACGTTAGGGGTTTCGAGTCGACAAAGCTAGTTACGCGCTTCTAGAGGTGTTGATTCTTTGGTACTTTCAATTAGAGGTTGCGTTATAAGATGGGGGATTTACCAGGTTTGTTAAAGGGCTTCGGTTCTTTTGAGGTTCAAGGTTCAGCTGCCGTTGGGGTTTATGTGGGGTTCATAGGTTCGTATCGCCTTTACTTAGGGTTGCGGGGTTTGACTGAAGACACCTCGATCCTGCCGTGTAGTGGAGGGCCTATATCATCTGGGTCATTGTCTACAAGATTTAGTGTTTTGGGCTCCGTGTATTTGAGTTTCGTTAAGGGGTTTAGAGTGTGCAGGGTTTGCAGCCAAGGCAGCCCCGAATGGGGGAGGGTTGACTGTGGTCGAGACACTTTTTTGGCGCATTCTCCTTGCAGTTCGGTTCGAAGTGCGGCTTCCGGTTTGTGTCCTCTCTATCTCCATGACCTGGCACCTGTTGTTCCTGATCCAGGTCGATGCCATGAGGAACATGCTGACCCAGTACCCAACAGGGTTGGTCGCCTGCGTCCTCGCCCCGGCTTAGATGAGCTGGACGGGTTGGAAATGTTCTATCTAACAGGAACAGTCTGTTGTAAGCACGCTCTGACTCCTTTTAACGCCCAATCCCTACACGCCTCCCAGATTGGAAAGCAAGTTTTCAGTACAGGCGTATTGAATCCCAAGTGCGCCTCGACCATACCATAAAGTAGCATAGGCAGCATAGGCATTGTCGCTTATCTTTGAGCTAAAAAGGCACGGGTGTTTGGGTAGCCTGGCAGTGTCCCTCAGTATTTACCCGAATTTGAGGGACTCTTACCCCCGCTTGCGAGCTCCAAGCTACGGGTCGGAGATTTGGCGCAATCTCGGTGCCGAAAAGACTACACACTGGTCGTACTACAGGGGGGTAAGTAAACACATATGCTACTTTGGGGGCTCCTTGTTCTGAGTATAGTATAACATAGTAGAATATGCCCCAACACCCTATTCTAATGTTTAAGGCTTCTACATTGTCTGGTTGATTCGAAGAGCTGGTTGTTGAACGCATGGAGGGAAGCCTAGGTCTGCCTAGGAACATAGCGCAGACTTCTGCTCATGGACGAAATCCCGTATTTTCCAAAACAAGGACTATGACGGTAGCGTATAAGTCCCCCGGCTTGATGGATTTTAAGGCTGCGGCTGCGGCAGTGCAAGGCTTTGTCCATCAGCAGTCCCAGAGCCCGTACGAAGAACCCCAAAGCCCAGGTCAGCGACTCCTTTGATGTGTTCAAGGCTTGCAAGGACGGCGGGCGATTGGATTGGCCACGTTAGGAAGGAATCCCGAAAACCATCATCTCCCACTCAGACCCTAAGCCCTAAACCCTGAAGCCCTAAACCCTAGACACCCTAGACCCCGAAACCATGAACCCTGAAACCCCAAAGCGGACGCCCCAACACCCCGAACGCTGAACGGCATCCTAGCCTAAGGCCCTCAGCTGTTCGTCCTCGGTGAGTCTCTGCAAGCTTCAGATATAGGGGTGGGAATAGTTGATAACTATCTTCCCTTATAGTCCTTCGTTCGGGTGGGAATTTTTGATAACTGTCTTCCCTTATGGTCCTTCCTTCGTTCCTAAAATGCAGCCCAAAACCCTATTTTAAATGTTAAGGCCCCTGTACCAACTCATCGTCTCCATTGTTTTTGACTTAGCCCACTGTATTGCTGGGATCCTAGAACACGTGACAAGAGTGCCGATGAACGCGGGCCTGCAGATAAACCTGGCAATCAAACGAGGAACGACAACTACCTATAGTCTCCATTGTAGTTCCTTTTTCTGGTTTAACCAAATCTATATTAAGGATCCTAAAAGGTAACCCCAAAAAGGAACTACAATGGAGACTATAGGCTATATAAGTATTACTGACAGGATCCTGTAAGCAAGCAAGGTAGTGGAAACAAGGAGCTCCACCTAGGTCACCTCGACCCTGCATCCTCTATTAGACCCTGATCACCCTTGATTCGGGACCCTAAACCCTAAACTACCGCTTTTGCGGACGGACAAGAGGTGTCAACAACAAAAAAAACTCCCGCTTTTTGAGGGTACCTAAGCAGGGTCCTGGCAAAGGACTACTGGGGCGACAAGCTCAAGGACCTGATCAAGGGCCCATATCTCAGCAGCCGAGATAGACGATACTGTTTAGGGTTTAGGGCTTTGGGGCTTTGGGGTTTAGGGTTTGGGGTTTCGGGTTTGGGGTTTGGGGTTTAGGGTTTGGGGTTTGGGGTTTAGGGATTAGGGGTTCAGAGACTATAAGATACCATAGTCTACTCTAGTTTAATATACGATCACATGCTATAATAGAGTATCATATATTAGAAAACACTATCATCTACTATAAAGGACCATATACTATAATACGCGGCCTCAGCCTCGAAACCCTAGACTCCAAAGAAGAGAGCCTAAACCCGAACACCCGAACCCCAAATCCACAAAAAATGCCTAAACCCTAAACCCTAAACTCCAAAAAAAAAGCCTGTCCCCCTTATTCGTCAAGTGTCTCCGCAACAGGTGATCTAGATATGAGGGGTTGCGGGGTTTGGGGTCGTGTATGAGGGCAGATACGGGTCTGATCACATGAGGGCTTGGCAGCGGGATAGCATAAGTACCAAAACAATGTCAGCAGCACGGTATCTAAAGCCTCAACCCCCAAGTTCTGCACACGTTTAACCCGAAACTCGAAAGCCCAAATTCCAGACTACTATTTCAGGCCGGATTACCGGTGACAGCTTTGGTCGCCTCGTGGTTCGCCCGGACAGTGGCGATCCGGCGGACACTTGCAAGCAGATCCTCAAGATTCTGTGCAGGACTCAGTTCTTCCTAGTGCTTGATGCTACCGAAGAAGACAGCACCTGAACTACGGCGACGACAAGAATAACAACAGCAGAAGCACCAGCACCAGCGCCAGCACCAGCACCAGCACCACCACCACCACCACAACAACATCAGTAACTTTTGCGGTCGACGGGCCTTCGAAATTCACAAGTGGGGATAGAACATCTTGCAATTTCAGTTATTTTGGCTGAAGGCGTCGACCACATGCTCAGTGCTGCGACGTTCAAAAACTTGTTTGCAGGTCCCGAGACATAAAACTTCCCATAAATCACAATAGAAACTATAGTAATACGTAGTAGTAATGGTAACAGCAAGAATCGTAGCAGTAAAAAATCGTAGCAGTAGTAATAGTAGTAAAAGATGACAAGTAAGATCAGAACCGCAACATCCCGACCTATGGTGCAGACTAGTTGGGCTGGGGAGTTCTCGGTTTGCTTATAACTAATCCTAAAGGGTCCATATATCTAGCTGCTGTCTCTCTCTCTCTCTATATATGTATATATATATATGTACTTGTATATTATACAAGTATGGTTTTTATCTGTGTGTATATATATATATGTGTGTGTGTATGTGTATATATATATGTACATGTATATTGTACAAGTATGGAATCAGGTCAAAGTAAGGGTGATCTTTGTGACCTAATTCCATATATAATGGTAGATTATACGGACCCTCTGAGATTTACTTCAGAGCCTCCGCAAAACCCTAAACCCAAATCTTGGGGAACCCCGATTTCCGACGACATCCCCAGGTGCGAGCAGTTCAAGGAAGATGCGGCTCGGCCTCAGAGTGAAGCAGCTGCAGCGCCCGAACCCTAGGGCTCCTTTCTTTATGAGTTCCTGATAGAAGTGCATAAAAAAAGGTCGGTGATTTCGGGTTAAGGCAAACCCTTAAAAAAAAAACCTCCGTTTCGAGAGCACTTTGACTTCTGAGGTGACCACCACGAAGACAGGTCACAAACTGCTGCCCGCGTACATCCGCGTCATTCAGGGTGATGGCAGGGGCCTCGGAACTTTCGTGGCCATGAGCAAGTAAAGTAAAGCCGGATCCGCCTGGGAATATCAGCAATTCATGATTCATTGTGCAGGTTCAGGCCAGTAGCTGCAGCAACTTGTTATGGGCTTCCGGGAGTTCCGGGGAGTGCGAAGTCTAGCCTAGGCGTCGACTACGAGTCGATTCCGAAGATCCTGCTTGGCGCACAGCTCGCTTTGCTTTCTGTGGCGTCCTTCATGGCCATGGTTGTTGCACGGATCAGACCCTGTTTTTACAAGAGAGATGGGTATCAAATCCTGCTGCCGAGGAAGTCGCTGAAGAATGCTGGCTTTGTCCCTTGTTTTGCATTCTTTGCAGAAGCGACATGCTGCGCGAACTCGAACCTGTAAAGATGCGTCACCTCGCGTAAGCATCGTCCCGGTGCTGCCAACACTGTCGCCGACATTTCAGGCTGCAGACAACATGGTCTTCGGAAGTGGCGGTGCGCTGCTGCAGAAGTTGAACCGAGACACGTTCAAATGCTCCCTGCCTGTTCTGTAGCAGTTTACTCTCTACCAATCAATCAATCTGTTTGCCTGTCTGTCTATGTATCTGTCTGCCTGTCTCTCTATCTGTCTGTCTATGTTTCTATCCATTTTGATTGTCTATGTATCTACCTATCTATCCATCTACCAGCTATCCATGTATCCATCTACCCACAGTATCTATCCATCTGTCGATCTGTCGATATGCAAGTATACATTGTTGCATACATACATACACTACACTACAACACAACACAATAAAGCGCGTACACAACTGCGGTGCATACATGTATACATGCGTGTATACATACGTACATACATACATATCTACCTACGTACGTACGCACGTACATACATACATGCATGCATACATACGTACAGCAATACTTGCACGCATATGTATATATACAACACATACATATACATACACATACACATACACATACAGATACACATACATACATCCATCCACGCATGGATGCATGCATGCATGCATACAGGCATACCTGCCTACCTGCCTACCTGCCTAGCTGCATACCTACCTATCTACCTACCCACCTACCTACCTACCTGCCTACCTACCTACCTACCTACCTACCTGTACACGTGCATGCATGCATACTTGCATACACATATTATAATTCTGCATGTGTGTATGTATGCATGTATGCATGTATTTACATACGCATGGTATGCATGTATGCATGTTTGCAGCATGTATGCATGTATGCATGCATGTATGTATGTATGTGTTTGTAGGCAGGCAGGCAGGCAGGGAGGTAGGTAGGTAGGTTCTTAGGTAGGTATGGAGGTAGGCAGGCAGGAAGGTATACAGACATGCAGGCTCACTGGCTCACTCACATTATGTTGCCTTGCATTACATTACATCGCTGTGTGCTGCATTGCTTTGCACTGGGCTGCATTGCATGCAGTTCTGTGCTCCGGCACGATTGCTTGTGCCATCTCACTGGTACCGTGTGGTGTTAGTCAAATCTGTAACAAAATACAAGTCATAAAGTTGTCTCAAAGGAAATACTTGCAGTAATCTGTGAGCCAATACGTAGCACCGTTAGCACTGCTAGCTGCTAGAGTGGCTATTCTTCTGCGGACACATTTAACGGAATAGTGCATCGTTCTACTGGCTTTGACCGTGAATATTATCAAATCTTCAGCATCGAGGTGTGCATCTCGTACTTGCACTTACTCTCGCCGCAACTTCTGTTCGCACTACGACAGCCCTAGGCGCATTCAAGTGCTCCGAGATCACGGTGAGCGGGGAGAAGAGGGAGGTGTTCAAGGACAGTGTAATTGGTCCGTGTTTTGGGTTGTTTGGCGGCTGTGGGAATGTAACGGAAGAGGATGACATGCCAGGTTTTTGGGGCAGTTGGGTCACTTCCTCAACTCGTTTCTGACAGGGAGTGCAGCTTCACCCCCCAAGATGCCTTCGCCGCTCGGGCCCGGGTTCTTCATGGATCGGTGGAATCAAGCAGAAAGTAAGCCCTCGTGAATCTGAACAGCATGCCCTTTTTTGCAATGTAAATGCAGGCTCCCCATATACCACCTTCATCCACAGCCACGTACTTCTGAGACTGAGTAGCCATCTTGCGCTAGGTCCGAGCTCGGGCCTTAGTTCTCCAATAACTACCCAACCTTTAAGCTTTTTGATTTGGGGTTCTTAGAATTTAGTAAGTTAGTAGCAATCTGAAAGTTTAACCTTTTATTTCCCTGGCTTATTGGGGAAGTAAGTCCCAAGGCCTCAGTGTTACAAACCCCAAGGCGAGACTCGCCAGCTCCAACAAACACCAAAGGACCTCAAGTGCTAAACAAACCCAGCATTTTCAACCCAACAAAAACTGCAAGCCCCTAAAGACTTATGAGCTGTGGCGATGCCTATGAGCCCAATACTAAGCCCAGACCATCCGACGAAAGCCCTGCATGATTCCGTAGACCCGAGATCCTAAACCACTACAGCCGTAAACCCCAAGCCCACACGCCTTTCGGCTGCGAAAACTCCCAAAGCCAAAATCCTATAATCCTTGCAATGCAAGTAAACTCAAAGCCCAGAAGACTGTGTAAGCCCCTACACACCTTGAAAGCCCAAAGCCGAAATTCCCAAAGCCTAAACCCTAAGCCCCAAAACTCGACGCGTACTAACCTCGTAGCCCTACACCCTGAACCCTTACCCTGACGGTCCCTACACCCTAATCCTTATAAAAGCGTGGGCATGCTAAACTCCCTATAATTACGCCACAAAACCCCTAAACTCCGAAAAAAAACCCAAAAACCACGAATTTCAAGACACGGGAGGATCCGATCACCGACAAGGGCAAAGCCTCGAAGAAGGGCCGACTCACCGTGCAGCAACTCGGGCTTATCGGGTTGAAGGATGTATAGGGAGCTTACTGCAAGGCAGGGTTTAAGGGTTTAGGTGCTTGCTGTAGCTCCCACTGGTAGCAATCCCAACATCTCCACATAGATGAACGCAGAACGTCAGCTCCAGGCAAGCATCCATTTGCCACTAGTTGGTTTAGGGTTGAAGGTTTAGGGGAAGCCTACATGCTCTTCTGACTAAGGCATGTCCACTGCTATCCTAAGGTTGACGAAACCTTTCCAGACTCAACGTTTCTGTCACAGCGCGCACTTGTACCATGCACCATGAAGGCATCGTCATGGGCATCATCTTCGTCATCACAGTCATGCTCATCCTCATATCTTCGTCCTCACCACTACTTTCCTCGTTCCAAGTTCCAAGTACCATATGATCGTCATCACCAATGTTTAGCTTGCCAGTCTCAGTGTCGAAAGCTTGTGTCCCGAAGTCCAGCGCCGCCACCCTCGAAGTCCTCCATACCCTTAGTACCCCCAACCCCCCCATAAACGAAAGCCTAGAATCCCAGGCTCGCCTCCGAGACTACAGGCTTCAAGGACGCCGACAAGTACAAGCCACGCATCCCGCCTGAAAGCAGGGAGCGTTTTCCGGGGTAGGCGACTAGGAGAACAAGGCAACACTCACAAAGCTTCTAGCAGTCTAGCAGCAGTGGATCATCGAATCATGAGCATGGTCACATCCGGATAGAAGGACTCATACAGTAAGCAGTTCTGCTCGCCAGACTTGTCGTGCAAGTCTGCCTCTCTAAAGCAAGCAGGATGCAGTCAAATGGCAGAACAGAGAAGGTGTGATTCCGGCAGCAAGGAGAAGAACGGACACATTGCAACCCAGACATATCAACGACACAGAGCAGGTTGAGAACGATGGCATTTGGGGTAGAGGGTCTCTTGATACTAGTGATTCGCAATGGGAGGTCCAGAAAATGCGGGATCGTGCAATGGCACAGAGAGACCCACAACATTCTCAAAAAGGGACCCGGAATATTCCGAAACCCTCTCATGCGTCGGCCCGTGACAGATACTGCAAAATTCTTTGAGCCCCCATTTCCTACGAAGCCTTAAAGGGATTAAGCCCCAACGCTCTGGATCTAAAGTTCGCGAAGGTTTAGGGTTTTTAGGGTTATAGCGGTTGTGGGTTGCAGATGTAGGGTCAGGGTCTGCTTCGAAAGCTGAAAATATGCACCCCAAGCTCTTATCCACAATGATTTTAGGAGCCTGAATATAATTTGTAATTACTACTATTCGTCGGGCTTCTGGTTAAAATCTCATTAGGGAGAAGACTACACTGTAATGCGCCCAACAGCCTATTCTAAACATTGAACCCTTGTGGTAATCCTCATAGTAGCCCTTATCGGACCCGTTTAAACGAATTCTTTTGGAGAGCCTTGTTCTACTTACAATCAAATGATGCTCTTGGCGCAGCACAGGCCAGGGAGACAAAGGAGTGGCAGGCGGCACCGGCTTCCTTCACTACAGCACGGACGGAAAGATCGTGCCGGGCTTAATATAGGTGTCGGCATACATGGAAATGCTATTCCCTTATAGGCCCAAGTATAGTTATATGATAAGTTACCTGACAATCCTAGTCTTATCGTTGCAGACTCTAGACACTGAAAACCTGCAACTCCAAACCCTCTTCCTGCGTCGTCCTGGAACTAGGGAGACCTTTCGGCTTTTAGTGAGGATCTTTCTCGGTTTAGGGTTTGGGGTTTGGGGTTTAGGATATTAGAGCTTCGTTCGCATCTGCGCCCCTTTCGTCCTTGCATGGTTTCGTTTACGGTTCTTCCTGCCATGCACCCGCTGATTGTCCTGCTGTCGTTTGAGGTCACTGTAGCCAGCGGCATGGGAGATGCTTCGAAGGACTTGATGGTGGAGGCGCTGCTGTTGCGATATGAAGATCGCTTCCAAGCAATCGCATGACGGACTTTACTTGCTGCGTCTGTCGTATTGTCACAATTAAGCATCGCCAGCTCACTGTGCTCAGGTTTTCCGCGATGGCCGCTTGCTGAAGGCAGGCATGATTGAGCTGCATATCCAAAAAGTTGGAGGTGCTGCGCGTGCAGACCTGCAACCGAAGACGGTAAGTCACTGTAAGCACATCACAGTACGTGTATATGTGTGTGTATACATATATGTAATTATACAAACATACGTAACTGAACCAGTCAAACAACTGATGACATGGACATGCATGTATACATACATACATACATACATACATACATACATACATACGTACATATGTACATACGTACATACGTACATACGTACATACACACATTTGTTAGCAGCGGTACCGTTGGTATTGTTGATTGTTGGGCCATTGCTGAAAATTATGCTGCTGATGGTGATCGTGGTGCTGCTGTGTGTGGCTGGGATGATAGTCGCAATAATGATGAAAATCACGGCGCAAAGGGAGTTCATAGAAACACAACTAAGGAGCTGGCAAACTGGCAACGAACCGCGAGAACGAAGTGATTGCATCGCTGGTCGTATGATAGTAACCCCTAAACCCTAAGCCTGATAGTACTAAGATCCAGCATAAAGCATCTCAGGCCTGAGTCGCCTTAGCGACAGCAGGATGCGAACAGTACCAACCTTACGAGAGTATCCCTGTCAAAAAATCGCCAATCGTATCTGTGACGGTAGTTACCGGTAGTTATGGTCTTACAATATCTGATGTGTATACTAATACTCATACTAATAAGAGTAACAATAGTACTAGTAGTAATAATAATCATCATGAAAATATGAATAGTCATAATCATGATAATGGTAATAAGTAGTGTGTTCCACACCTAGCCTTCCATCTTTCGCATCATTTGCCAGCACACCGCCGCAGGACTACTCCCTAGAAGAGATCCGCAAGCGTGCTTTGGCAATCGACGAGAAATCACCAGATTCCTCAGGGCAATACTTCCGTGCATTTGGTATTGCAAAGAAGACAGAGAGTCGGAATGCTCATGAGTGTGCAGAGCTCTCTGTAGTTCCTGCCTGACGTCCGAGTAAGCGGCTCCCCTCCCCCTCGGCCCCTGTTGTGCGAAGCTTCCTCCCATGTCGGACCGGTTGTTGGGATCCGTGCTTCTCAATTCCTGCTACCTGGCCGTATTCGCAGTCGGCAGTCGCAGTGGGAGTGGCAGTGGCAGTGGCAGTGTAGGAGCCGGAGTCGGAGGAGGAGCAGCATTGTAGCTGCGGTACCACGGCGTCTGTTCTTATGTACGACCGTAACGTGTAATAGTGTAATGATCGTAGCAATTGGTGTGCGGTGGTAGTGACTTTCGGAAGAGTCGGAGGAACAGGAGCTGGAGCAAGAATTCTCTCCAGGCATGGAGAAATGCAGGCCCATTGTCGGAGTTGCGCATCGCCGGACATCATGGGCCCTATTGTCATCAATCGGATCGCGAATTCTCACGGCATGCTTAAGCCACGAGGAGAGAGCGACGAACATCTCGAGAAGCGGCATTTTGAATCTACGCCGAAGAGGATCCCGGAATTCCGCAAACCCTTACTAGGATCGTACATTCTAGTACATCACTTCAAGTCGGGAATAGTATATAATGTAGTATAGTATCATAAATCGTAGTGTACTCATGTATATCTATGGTAGAACATAGTAAGGAGGTGCCACCGTCCTGAACCTTCAGACTCTGAGTCTTCGTGGCTGAGGTGCTGACATTCCACAGGGTCCTTTCGCAGACCCACCAAAGGAGGCCAACTGCAGTCTGCTATAGCATAGCATAGTGTACTAATATACTATGACATGCTAGAATGTACGATAATATGCTGAACTATGCATCAACATACGGTTGTTGTTTAAGCCGGTTTGGTGCTGTCACTCACATGTCGGCTGCTGGGCGTGCAGGGGTGACGTCTCCACTTTTCGTCTCCATACTCATACACACCCAAACCTCGAAGCCCCTGCATCAGTTCCACAACCCGTTAACAACTATATACTATACATTATATACTGTTTGTACCATTATGTACTATAGACTAGCGTGTATATCTCAAGCTCCGAACCGCGAAACTTTGCCAGTGGGTCATCAACATTGAGAAAGCGGGCAAGAAGCTGGGACTGACTTTGGTCAGCGAGGGCCAGGAGAAGTGTTCACGGAAAGACTGCAGCCTCAACATGCATGTATATAGCAGTCTTTATGGCCGAGTGTAACTATCTGTTCTTCTTCACAATGCAGCAGCAAAGCATAGCCGTACTGACGTTCATAACCACAGGGATCCTATGTGAGTCTCGCTCAAGGAAGGAGGAGCCTAGGAAGTCTTGCAGTGTCGGTAGTACTTTTTTCGTCTAGACACTTTGGGGTTTAGGGTTGCAAATGAAAGCCGTTACTGCCATTCCAGTGTCTTGCATGCCTGCGACACCGGGAGCTGACATGAGAGCTAGGCAGATGATCAGATAGATGACAAATGCACAGGGTCGGAGTTTCTGTGCCACCACTGCGGAGGCATGTACGCATGCATACAGAAGTATGTATTTTTGAGTAAAGATCGCCTGTAATGCCTCTTATGCACTGTGCCGCCACCGCCTCCGTGTCGCATATACGAACGCAGGTATGCGGGCGGTTGTGAAGGGCATGCGAACATGCACATGATGTTTGTGTATCTGCCCATGTATGTGCGAAGCTGGTATGTGTTTTGTGTTTCTGAAGGGAAGATGTGACTTTGCGCAGAGGCAAAAACGCTAGACCCTTAAGATCATCGGGCAGAGACTGCGAAGCCTGGCCATGAACATCCTTTTCACGGTTTAGCGTTTAGGGTTAGAGCTCGCGGTTGTGCAGTTAAATGTTTCGCCGACAAATCTGGAGGCTGAATGGGCACCCGTGTCCTAATCCCAATCTTCGTACCCGGACTCTCTGGTCTCGTGAGGAGAAGCTGAAGGTCACGGCCATGCTCCCAGGCGCAGCTGAGGAGTGGAACAAGGCGAATCCGGACCAGGCGCGCAGTTCAGGGGGCAGCTTGGGAGCCCGAACCCGAAAATCCAGCTGCCCCCACTTTTGGTCTCCACACCCTAAAAAACACTACGCCATAGGCCCTAAGCATCCACCGAAAATCCAAAATCTACGTCCTCAATTCTAGATTACCCCTTCCAAGCAAAAACTCCCCTTGGGTTTTTTTGATCGCAATGAGCAAAAACCTGTCATATGCAAACATACAGGTACCATAACGTGCTTCATGGTGGCTGTAAGTTGGGAATGCTCATTCATGATCGCGTCTGTGGGCTGCTTGGGCTTTTTTGGCCGGGGCTGAAGCCGCAGTTTAACTCCCATGCCCTGATGCTTGGAGGTTCATGGGACTAAATTTAGCGAGTAAGGTCGTAAGAACTTTAACTGGGGGTTATAAGCAATTGTAAGTATAGTTACCTTAATCATAGCCTTAGTTACCAAATCCCACGATCCTTGAAGTACTCCTAAACCCCCCTCATAGAACCCTTAAAGATCCCTTGAAGGATCCCGTTTAAGGAACCCTAGTTACTAAGTCCCATGATCCTTACTCGGAGGTTCATGGGTAGTAATAAGTGAGGCTATACGTAGGGTAACTATAATTATAACCCATATTAGGGGGCTTATCACCCTACTTGTAACCATCCAAGAACCTCCAAGTAGGGTCCCTAAACCCTAAACCCTAAACCCATACTAAAGGGCCCAGGGGAGCTTTAGAGGAGCTGCTGGTGGTTAAATAGCTGGAATCTCGGCCTTCAAGGGATCTGCTCAAGCGCTCGAGTACAAACCCCCCCGAGCCTTTCCTGCGCATCAGACCCCGAAGTGGGATCCAGTACCAAGATAGTTTCGTCGTAGTGTTATAATCGTATCAAGATAGTTTCGTAGTAGTGCCATAATAGTATGAAGATATCTTCGTAGTAGTGTCATAATAGTATCCCCAGGTATTCCCCTTATGCTCCCTGTAGAATTACACTACACGGTACCCCCAAAGCCACCCTCGACTTCTTCAGGCCCCGATGTTCGTGCAACTCCCATGTGGGTAGTTTTCTAAATTCGGGTCCCTTTTAGGCATCCCTTTTTTGATAAGGGTGCCCCTACTATATTATGTTGGGGACCTAAAAGGAACCCTAGTTCAGAGAACTACTCGTCCGACTCCTTGAACTTCCTGAAGCTGCGGGGTCGATCATTTCAAGCATGTGCTTTGGGGTTGGTGTAGGGGTATAGGGTTTAGGGTTCAGCGTTTAGGGTTGGGTTGGGGGGTGGGTCGGAGCTTGGAGGTTTGGGGTGGTGAGGCTGATGTGAGCTCTAAGCAAAACTACGTCTGCTCAGCGTGGTGTACTTGATTCATGTTAAAGATCTGCTACTACAGAAGTCGCATCATACCCTTTTAACTCCGATAAAAGCTCTATTCCGTACCGACTTGATGCAAGTGGCAGCAGGCCATCGCACTGGGCGACTATGTCACAAAGGTGAACACCGTAACAGGTCGGTAAGCCAAGTGGGGACTGTGGGGTGCGATGCCTCTCGGGTTATGGGCTGAGGCCCGGAGCGTTGAGTAGTTGACTGTAAGTTGCCTTGTCGGCGTCAACCATTCAGGATGATAAGCTCTTTCCAAGGCTTAGAAAGGACGGCCACTGATGGCGTTATTTCTAGTAGAATGCAAACGGAGACGCAACATCTGTGGCTCATCTGATACACTCATCTTCATGACAGGTTTATATATATATATATATGGAGGGAGAGGGAGCGAGAGAGAGAGACAGACATGCAGAGAGAGAAGGAGAGAAAACCACAGAGAGACACAGGGGAAGAGTGAGAGGGAGAGGGAGCGAAACCACTCCTGAAATTGGCAGACCGTTGATGCTCGTGTGCAGCGCGCTTGCTCGGGGGTTCGCCTCTACTCGACCTTTATCGACCTTTCACGAGCAAAAATACAAGCCAGAGATCAAGAGAGCGAGAGAGACACGCAGAGTATACATATGTTCACAGTACACCTGGTATGGTTGTAGTCTATCGCTGATACAGAGAATGTTTGAACTGATTACGCTAGCTTACCTACGTATCATGATTCATGCAAAGTTTCCTGCATGTACTGACACTTCCCGTGTCTTGGAGGCCCCAAAACAGCAGAGAAGATGCTGAAGGCCCGTGTCTCGTGTGCTTGGGGTTTTGAGGGTTTAGGATGTACAGTCATTGGTGTCAGTTGCTTACTGGCTTGACTCAACCCACGTGGAGCCGCACCGAAGCAGCACGAGAATTCACCGCTTTTAGTTTAGATGCCTTAGCCCCGAGGCCTCCCATCAGCATGTGTTGTCCAAATACCCAGGAATGTGCAAAGGACAAGGTCGAGCTGACCATTCTGCGCCCCTGAAGGAGGCGCCGACGGCTTTGCTGCACCACTCAGCTGTGCAGCTATTAAGAACGAGCCCAGTCCCTCGTTTCCGCGGAGCGAAGGCATTTTCAGTTTCTGACCGCAGAAGTGGCCCCGCGAAATCGTGAGCGCAGAGAATTGATTTCCTTTGGCTTTGTTCCCTAAAGCAATAAATCCTAAAATTTTATATGCCCTTATTAAACCCAAAACCCTACTCTAAACCCCTGCTAAACTTGCTAAACCCTTCGTTCTGAACCCAAACCCTTGTCCCTTCCAGGTGTCTTTGATTTTGAGCGGTTTGTTACTGCTGGGCGCTGAGCTGGAGTGGCAGTCATGAGAGTGTTCGGAGCACCTTCGTTCGCTATTGTACATTATGATAGGCTGTAATATAGTATAAGATGCTACAACATATTACAACATACCAGATATACTGTAGCAGACTATGCAGACTACCATTCACGATCAAGGGCGGAAAGATGTAATGGTAAAACACAAAAATCCTGCAACTTCCCCAAGAGCGGCACTTGAGGTGCAGACTGTAGGATTTTTGGGACCAGCAGTGCGCTGAACCTGGAACCTTAAACCCTAAACCCTAAATCCATTCAACATATGAGGTCGATCGGGCGAAAATTCCATGGCTTCTGCGACGCCAGAAGCCATGGCATCGGACCTCAGCAGCGTCAACGCTTCGGGTGTGGCGTCCTTCCTAGAACGGTATACGGGTTCCTACAAGGGTTCTATAAGGGGTCTTTAAGGGTTCTTGTAAGAACCTCGCAGTCTCACAGCCGTGCAAACCCTAGACGTATCTAGCTCAAAAGACAATGTCTCAAGCACGCAGCGCAGGGCGGAATGTCTCATTCACACAGCCCACCTGCATGTACCTTGACTTGTCATCAAGATGCTTCTAGTTGTGAATTGCTCGCAAGATTTTTCTCTGGTTAGATAGATTTCAACTTGAAGTATCCGTAGGTGGGCATAGTTTCCATCCTCATCAAGGCAGTATGCGGTAAATTCATCTACTGCTCCTGAATTTGATTGTGTTATGCCAGCTTGCGAAGCTGAAGAGCACAACTGGTAGCCACACGGGCCAAGATGTAACCAGATGTGTAGATGCTGCCGAGGCTTTTGATGAGAGCGCTTCCCATCTTCACGACAAAGATCTTGAGATGCGGCCTATGCAAGCTTCAAGCTCTGAGAGCTTAAAGCGGAGTTTTAGGCAGTAGGACCATCTTCGTGCTGTGATAACGCCATGAGTCGAGTACTTGTCACAATCGTTTCGATTCCCGAGAACTCATGATAAACGCCCGGTCGGTCCTTTAGTATCTTTTGCAACCCCATGCGATGCAGTAGTGAAGACACTCCTGCTGGAGCAGTTTTCGAGGTCGCGCTCCAACAACAATGCCAAAAACAACAGTTGTGAGCATAATATAAGGAGGACACGAACAAGGAGCAGGACCAGAAGTGTGGCAACGACCTGCGGTCTAGTCCAGCCGATGCACAACGGGAGGCGTCCGGATGGAGCTTCGGAAGCTGTCATGTCACCTGCAGTGCATTGCCTAATGACCATGCTCACCGAAGGTATGGGTATTAACAACAGCACTAGCACGGTGGTGCTAGAAGCGGCGGCAGCTGTGCATACTGTTTCTTCTATAGGAGCATAAGTATTGGTTGTGATTCACAGCCTGCTTTCACCGCCAGAATCACGAGTATCAACAGCAGCATCATCGTCGTTAGTTAGCATCACAATATCACCACCCATCATCGTGCTCGTCATCATCGGCCTTGACATTGAATATGACTCTGAATACATTAGGAAAGCGATGACTACAAATTTGTGAACTCAAACTACATGGTACGATAAGTAGGTTTTCGCGACATGGCTGGGTTTCGTCGGACTTGATGTGATTTTCCACTGGGTGCAGCGTGGTTCCCGAGACATCGACTGAAGTTCCAGGTGAGGCAACCGAGTAAACTTCTACCTTCGACTTTCACTCATGTTGGCATAAACTGTTCTGATCTGGACTAATTACAACTGATCTGTTTCAGTGCTGAATCCAGTTTTGCTGGATCCAGCTTGAGGGAACGAGGTTGCAAAACGTGCTTGTACATCTCGGGACCAGGGTGCTCCTCGCTCTGTCCTTCCACTGTGCCGGGTTTGTTGAGCAACCCTGCGCACACAGAACACAAAAATGCAGAGCTTTCCTGCATCTTGCAATTAGCTTAGGGGCCTTGATTGAGAGTCTAATCATAGTCACGAACCCTTAAGAACACAACTAATCATATTCAGGAGCCCTGAAGAACACAACTAATCATATTCAGGAACCTTAAGAACATAAAATCATTGATTCTTCAGGCTTCTAGGTGTTCAGAGGGATTTCCGCGAATGGGAGCTCGAGAGTCCCAGTCCCGCTCCTGATTTCATAATATTAGCTACGGTAATAATTACAATAATAATAAGAAGAGAATAACAACAATATTAATACTAATATTCATAATAAAATACAATATTATGAATATAATAGAATATTAATATTTAATATGAATACCAACATTACCAATATTATTATTATTAATATTATAATATGAATATTAATTTTAATAATAGATTGCGGGGGCAAACAGTGTAGCACCTCGGTGTGCGCACCGGCGC
>CAJNJA010044164.1:0-27018 GCA_905231915.1 Symbiodinium necroappetens | reverse complement strand
AAAAAACAAAAAAAAGCAAAACAAAATCTCCACCCAGCCTAACACTGAGAAGTTCGGCAGGTGAAACAAACCATTGCGCACGACTTGTGCATATTGTTCGCTTCTCTGTTGTCAACGCGACAGAAACGTCTTCGGACTTCCGGGATCGGTCTCCTGGGCTTTGCTGTAGCTTCCCAAAATTGACCTGCTTGTCCTTCGGTAGTAGTGCAACCCCTGTCAACCATTTTGTTCTCCTTGATGTTACTCCTAGTGAACTGATGATCGTCGTGGTAACAGATCAGCAGCACCACCACATCAACCTCAGCATGTACAGTAGTATCTCCTGCAGTTGTTTCGTGCCGATCATGATCTTGGGGTTTGTAACTCAGCAGTGTCGGCAGCGTTCATCCGTCTTGACATCGTGGCGGCAAATGTCAGCCCCATTTCGGTGGCGCTTGCTGTTCGTGCGAGCGCCATCATCATTTGTCAAGGTCAGCTACCTTATATACCAGCACTGACACTTTGGACACCACACCAGTTTTTCGAGAAATGGTTGACCTGAAACGAAGACCTGTTGCAGACTAGCTTCGCATGATGGCTTGTGCGTCAAAGTGTCCCAGAAGCATGCGCCTGCTGCAGCTTTGAATGAAGGCCGCAGCTGAGAGTCACAAACTCGCGGTGGAGCAGGAAATTCAGAAGGCCAAACTGCTTCGGACATGTCGTGATGACTAGGGCCTAGGGCCACCTTGAAGCTTCCAACTAGTGCCGCAGCAGTCATTGCTACAAGTCTTTGCTTGAAATGCTTTAGGGCACGGTTAAGCCTCGTTCTGAGTTGCAGTCGAAAGGTCATCGCCGAGACGGAAAAAGTCACCAAGGACCGCAATCTCTGAAGGTCATAACAAGCAGAAGCTCCGAGCAGTCATGGTGAACGGCTTGCATTCGTTGTTGGGCTGTGTGTTCTGCTGCCGGCTCACAGACATGATCGACTCGCAAACCCCTCCGACATCTTCCCACCATCGCAGGAGACTTACACCTCTCTCAGCCTGTTGAAAGCTCAGACGCCGCAGACTTACGTGGGTGGCTCAGCAGGACAGGGATGGGCTGCTTGCAAGGACCAGCCCGCACACACTGCTTTGGTCCTCACGCTGGCAAGCGGCAGTCGAGCTGATGTTGTAAATTTGCCTAATTGTTGCTGTTTCGAAGACATCATACTGCACCAGAGTAGCACACAAGGATTTGAGAAAATAAAGGTCGTTTTGGACAACGCATCAAGGTTCTCTTTTGTGCAAATCAAGATGAAATGTGACGCTAGTTTGCGGGCAGATGACGGTAAGCCAAGACTGGCTTCGGTCTGGTCGCAGTTAGAAGTGCAACTGTGGTATTATACGTGTGCAGTGTAGGAGTTGAGGTCGGGAAGGCAGGCACTCGAAATCTGCCAAACGATGCTTTGCTCGTCTTCTGAGGCCCAAGGTGCCGAGTCTGGAGCTCAGATCGCTGGGACTGCGAGTTCCTCTTAGATCTTATGCACTTGATGGTTATCTCGTCGGAGCAGTGGACTGGGAAGCTGCTTGAGGAGTTAAACATGTTGGCAGCACGCTGCTAGCCTAAGGCGGGCAGGTAGCAGCTTGTCGTCACCCGCCACAGCTGACAGCTGTTATCCTGCTAGGCAGAAGCCCGATGACCCGGAGGCCAGCGGGGGTGCCCGCTGCCTTGGTTTCTCACGGCTTGGCCCCCGCTCCGTTTCTCTGCCCCGGAACGAAAGCACGGAGAAGTGCAACACGGAAGGCCACGGCAAGTAGCTCGGATTGACAATCCTGTGCTCAACATATGAAAAGAACCTGACCTGAGCCACAAGAAATGACGGGTGTATTGCTGCCACGCTTGTGGGATCGTCTTTTCGCTGGGTTGCCAACCAGAGCATACCGAGCCTCAATTGAGCGTGCTGCTAAGCTCAATTTTTCAGAATTGGTCGTAGAGGGTCATTATCTTGAGCCATGGGCAGGTTGCTGTTCACACGGCATCATCCTTCGAAGTTTGAAGCACTGCACAACTGTACAATCATGTGCCCTTGGCGGTTTCAGGCCCGCTTACAGTACCTCTTAAGTCTCGCGCCTGGGAGACAGTGTCTGTGTTTACAGCCTTTGAAGTCTCGATCAGAGTGCTGCAACAGTCCCGCGGCAGCTTCGTGGAGTCGCTCTCCAGCCGTGCCGGTCACGTCACACTACAGACGATCTGGCTATGTAGTGCTGTTTCGTGTCGTCCCCCTGTTTGGCTCTGCTTGTCTTTTGCAGCCTCGTGGGCTTGAGTCGCAGCCACTTATCAGGTCTTGGCACATGACATGTGGAAGGAACATGTGGAACTTGTTTGTTTGAAATTTGTTTTCGCTGCCACAGTCTTGCTTAGCCTTCCAAGGCAGTCGCCGTGTATTCTGTATCTTGTACGCGAGCTCGCCACGGAAAGGAGCGGTTGAGAAGCATGACTCAACGCATAAATGCTTCAATAGCACAGGACTCGACGTAGCCCAGCATCGCCCGCAGCTTTGCCATGACTCGACGTTTGCCTACACGCTGTCACGCAGATCCTGATTATTCCTGATTTCTTGCTCTCTGGCTGATGACCCCGGGCGTCGTACCTCGAAACCTTGCCTTCGTGGAAGCAGCTTGGCAGATCACTGTCCGATACGGTGTATACCTCAGGGCTTCAATGCCAAGAAGGGCTCAGGGCCCTGGGTTCGAGGTGCGACAGAGGGCAGGCGCTGCCACGTGGTACGAAGCCATCTTGCGAGACTTGCAACTGGACAAGGCCCTTGTGCAGATGACTAAATGGTAGCACGACGCCAGCTTTCGGATAAGTGCGGATCAGTGGGCTCAGTGCCGATAGGCAAAGACACTGCATTGCAGTACGCTTGTAAGGATCGTGGTGCGTAATCCGTGCTCTTGATTAGTCGGGGGGGCCCCCCTTCTAGAAGCACCGGGCCTCGGGATTGATCTGGGGGGTGGGGGGGGGGGGCCGGGGGAGGCAGCAGCACACAAACAATCCACAATCGCGGACATGTAAAGAGAATTGGTGCTGGCTTAGTAGTGGTGGTAGTAGTAGTAGTAGCAGCAGCAGCAGCAGGAGTAGTAGTAGTAGTAGTAGTAGTATAGTAGGAGTAGTAGCGGTAGTGGTGAGGTAGTACTACGGTAGAACGAAGTAGTAATTAAGCAGTATTTTGAAGTATTACTTGTTCATTTTCACTAGCAAGTAATTTAGTCATTAGTGAATAATCGTTGAAGAATCAATGTTTATTACTAAGCAATTAGCAAGTAGTACAGTAGTTTGCAGCTACATTGCAAGTAGTAGTTAAGTATACCGAGGGATTTATAAATCAGAGGAAGCTGCTCCGGAAACCAGCCGGTCTAGTGTGGCCGAGCGATTCTGAGCAAGTCTGTAGCGCATAGCTTGTGATTCACAATGCTCCGTCTGTCTGTCTGTCCGTCTGTCTGTCTCTTTGTGCATGCGTGTATGTACGTATGTATGCATGTATGAACGCATGTATGCATGTATGTATGTATGTACAGAGAGAGAGAGAGAGAGAGAGAGATAGATATATATATATATAGATATATATATATATATGCGCAGAAGAGTACAGTGCTGGAAACATCAAGGTAGCGTATGATTGAAACCTCAGCTAGATGCCCGAAGCCACTGCGCAGGTTTGGGTGGCCTTCGACCGGGGTATTTGGCCCAGTCGCGAGCTCTCCTGCCAACATGTCCGGCCACTGACCCAGCATTTAGTGATCACTTGGCACTCATCTGAAGTCTTTTGGGTACTGTTTGGGCGGGCTTCGACTAACCTCAGAGTCCGGTAGCGCGTAGGGAAGTCAACATGTTCAACTCCACGCCCTGTAGTTGCATTGATTACAGTAGCACATGGGGACCAGCGTCCTATCAGAATGTATCTACACCCTCTTGGAGCATGACATTCTTGCCTTCTGAACTGTTACGTGCACTCGCAGGAAAAGGCTGTACGGTGTCATTCCGTCCCACCCCATGGCCACTAGTAAGTTGTTCATCACGTTAGCTTACTTCTTCTGACACTGTCCACATGTTCAATATAGATCGAAGATCCATCGGAGTTTCGGCAAAGGCTCCGGAGCTTTTCATGGCACCCCAAAAGCAGACCCCGGACCTTAAACAAGATTCTGCGGAGAACCTCGTGTGATACGCTTTCCACTGCAAGGGCCAGGGTCTTTCCCGTCGACTCGCCTCCGCAGCTCATTGCCGGGGCCGAGGTCGAAGTGCAGCTGTGATGCATCCAAGCCCTTGGAAAGGGGCCGAAGACAACTGTAAACAGAGGGGCTCTGGGACGCCTTGGGCCTTGTTATAACTTGTTATTGTCTGGCAGAGATATAAGATGCTGTGCTGAGGCGATTTCCGGCAACAGAGGATGGCCCAGCACACTGGTCTGCAGGCTCCATCTCGCACAATGCTTGCGAGCAGGACAGTGCCAGGTTGCAGTGGGTCTCCGTGGGTCTGATCCGCAGTAAGCTCCGGAAGTGCATGGGCTGTCCGCTTGGAGAAGACACACATTCATTTCATGTCGAAGTACCGACTGGCCTGAGAGGAGGGCCGGATTTTCGTGATCGTGGAGGGTCGGGAGGTGGCCGTGGCTTTGGACGCTGTACGGGCACCCAGCCAGCCGCACGGCCTGAACCAGACATTCACGAGCCCGTGCTGCTGAGTATGATGCGAAGGGCGGCTCCATGTGTCACTTCTGTTCCCTGCATGACCACCAGTCTCTATTAGCGTCGCACTTGGTTTTTTTTCATTTTTTGTGTGAATCTGCCAACTCGGTTGCCAGCGCTGCCAGTGAGATCACGACAGTCAACTGCATGTGCTAGATACACAGACAGAGGGACAGATAGGCAGACAAAAAAATAGGTACTAGTAGAGGTTTACCAGATGGATGGTCTGACACATATATGCATTCGTCACAAGATCGCGTTCCAGCACAAGGCTTCGTGTGGTTAGTGAGTGTGCGCTAGTGCTGCATCTCTACTGTAGCTGCGCTCGATGATGCGACCACCACTGCAGCTGTTGCTGTTTCTGTTTTCCATGCCCCTGCCACGTCTCTCCCCATGTGTTCGTGACTGTATATGTGCACTTCCACCGCCACGATTTTCTGATCAGGCAGGTGCCGCTGAACCCCCTGGCCTTCACGAGGGCTGCCGTGCCTGTTGGTAAGGAGACATTGCGGAGCATGTCCTACGCAGTGCCAAAGGCCGGACGAGCTTTGAAAAGGAGTTCTTTGGACAGACACCGCAGGAACTACACGGCTGGCTGAGCCTACCAGATGCAAGAGGATGCCTGGAGCAGGTGCGATCTACGACAGGCCCGGGACATATTGAGAGTGTCGTGTAGGCTGTTCCAGCGTGCCCAAACACAGCATGGGACCCTGGGTCTGGCACGGTCAAGGCCCCGCGCACCACTCTCATGTCTGCAGCTCCTTATCCCAGGCATCGAATGATGTGAACCACACTTGCTGCTTCTCAAGCCACTAAGCAGTGAGCATGTCAAAAAGCAGCCCTTGGAAGCTGCACGAAGGTTCAGGCAAGTGCTGCAGAGTTTCTGCAACAACGTAGAATAGCGAGGCTGCTCTGGCTGCTGCTCCGTTCCTTTGCTGCCTTTGCTTGCAACGACTACAGCCATGCAGCCTTTCCCGAAGGTCTGCATTTGGCCACTCCAGGAGTAGAGCATCCTCGCGGCGGAAATGGAGTCGTGGTGCAGGATGCCTGACCTACGAGATCATAGTCACGTTCGTGACAGGCTGTGCTCGCTTTTTGTCCCTCCCTCCCTCCCGCCCTCCCTCTCTTGTCCACCCACCCACCCACACCTTCACTCAGTCACTCACTCACTCACTCCCTCGCGCTCACTCACCTTCACCTTCACTTTCTCCTTCTCCTTCTCCTTCTCCCTCCCTCCATCCCTTCCCGTCCCCCTCTCTCTCTCTCTCTCTCTCTCTCTCTCTCTCCCTCGCTCTCCCTCCTTGTCCTGTGTCCTGTCTTGTCCTGCCCTGTCTCTGTTTGTAGAGTGTAGCTTGGCCTGTGCAGCTGTGTGTGGTCGGAGCACGGGGTTGGAGGGGCTTGGAGGGTTGTCACACCTATTCTCAGAAGTCCGCAGGCTGCTTACAAAGGCTCTCCCAAAGGTCGGGATTGTACGTCAGCAAAGCGATGTTACGCAGTGCAGGAGCTGGACGCCGTCATTCTAATCGGCGGAGAAGCCGCCATCGCCAGAGCTTCTCCGACCAGTTTCGTTGAAGGGTGCGTGGAGGGAGCTCGCTGCAAATTCGGGTCGGGTCGAATCGGCTCCAAGCTTCGAAGTCGGATCAGAGGCTTCCATGGTGTTGAAGATCCACCTCATGCACCAGGCAAGCGGCCTTCGGCAGCAGTCCTGCAGGAGCATGATCCCCGTGCTCGCCAGGCTGAGGTGGAGGCCTTCCATCGACGACGTGCAAAGAAGCTGGCGCAGTTGAAGGCACTGCAGCGCGGGCGTGGGGTTACCGGAGCACGAAATCGCGAATACAATCAAGCCGGAAATCGCAGCCTATGCCCGAAACTCACCGAGGAGCTCGAAGCGAAAGGTCTAGGTGAAGACGCCCGCCTGTCCTTTGAGGCAAGGTTTCTCCGAAGCAATGTGGATGCTGAGCTTGTGTGTGCTTTTGAACATTTCGCTGGATGGTGCAACAATGTGCAACACCAGGTTCCGAAATTTGCATACCCACCGTATATACATACATATATATACACACACACACACACTGGGCTCAAATCGCCTGCCAGGAACATTGTTGTGCCCGTGGGCTTTGACGCACGACCTGCCAGGCAGCTGTGCCTTGCTGTAGCTCTTCGCCTCCCTGGCATCGTGCAGCAAGGAAGCTGCGCTCCAGAGCCCGCAGGAGGCTCCGAGTGGCCAAAGACCAAGGCCTCAAGGCTCGGCGAGTGGACCTTACCAGACTGGTTGCACATCATTCCTCGTCGGCTTCTTTGTTAGATTCCTTCCGGAAGCTACATGGCATAAGCTGTAAAACACTTGATATGGGCCGAGGCGGCACATGGGCCAGCAAAGAAGAACAGTGGCCTTGGCAGCGTGGGCAGTCCTGGCAAATCTGGCCTGCGGCTCGATCACCGAAGGCGGGGGCAAACCCCCCCTCTGGAAGAAAGGTCTTCGCTTCTGCCGAGCCGGCAATTGCCATTCCACGCAGACTTTGGCAGGACGCCGCCATTCGACTGGGGCCAACCTAAGCCTACCAGGGGGCTTCATACACCATGATGCCTCGCTGCCTCGCTGGTTCGAGAACTGCGTCACCGATCGGGCCTGGCCTGGAAAGCATATTCCACCTGCAAGAACAAGGTGTTTTTGGCTTACCATGGGATGGCGTTCTTCATGCTCAGGCCAGATCGCCCACCTGAGGAAGCCATGCACAGGCGGGGTGTCAGAGCATTGGCCATCCTTGGCCTTCCGTCAATAGCCACCCTCCTCCACGTGGCCCGACTCAGGCATCTCCTCTGCGGTATCCGCACTCGTGTTCTCCAGAGATGGTCCCATGTAGACGGAGGGGCCTCGTTTGGGTGTTGGGAACAGGCCTGGGATGTCTGGGCCGTCACCTGCCAGGAGCACCCTACATGGTGGAAAAGCATTGTGCGACGTGCTCAGAGCCAAGCTCTCGGACAAGAGTGTTGGGAGATAGCGTGTCGTTACGATGCTGGACTTGTGTATAGTCAGCTCAAGTGCGCTGGAGCTGATCTACCAGACCACCTTGTCGAGCCATCTCCGACCGCGCATTTTTGTGCTCGGTGCGGCCTGATCTTCAAGTCATATCGGGCTTGGTCAATGCACGCTTTTAAAACCCGTGGACGAACAACGGAGTGCAGGCAAGCCCAACGTGGCTGCCAGTGTCAGCCATGCCTCAAGCATTTCACTTCCCATGTGAAGCAGCATGCTGCGAACTGCAGACGATACCTTCTCGAGGCGAGCTTCGGCTGCGCCGTCGCCCCAGGACAGGGTAGTAGGAGTGCTGACGACGCAAGTAAGCAGCAGGCACCCAAGGGCCATTGTTGCCCTTTCCGGTTGGCGAGTGGCAAAACTACCTGGAACGACCTTCGGTTGAAGTTGTTGAGTGTCTCCAGTTGTTGCCGTTTGGTCTGAATCCGGGACACTGCACCTCCAGTGAAGCCTGGAAATAATGGAGTTTTTCCTTTGTTCGCTTGCCCGTACGCATCAGGAACACGGCCCGACACTGGGGAGACTGAAGAGCTTGCGGTTTAGAGGGACCTTTTGCTCCACATTGCCGAATGGATTCTGACGGCTGACCTTGCCGTTTGGTCCGTTTGGTTATAGTTCCAGTCCAGAAGCCTCGCCCGTAGCAGGTTGCAACTTTCCGAGATGCCTCGATCGTTCTCTCCTTTCTTGAGACCGATTCGATCTGTGCTTCGGCCACACCCTCCGTCAGCGATCGCACAGTCATTTGTGTCCACCCGGCCCACTGGATCTCGTTTGGGGACCTTGTAACTTTCACCATTGTCTACACGCTGCAGGAATGCCTGGCAGACATTCGAAAGGGTAGGACGCCCTGCTTTCTTGGTGGTCCTTATGACGTTATGATGATGTTGTCTTCCTCCTTTCAGTCGAAGGCCTTTCCGGTTGGCTGGATTGTCCGCGTCCACCGTCCGCCAGAAAAGAACCCAGAACCACCTGGAGGAGGCCGTTTTTGCATGTTTTTGCCGGGGGCCTCAGCCAGCTAGCCTGACGACTTTGGCAAGCGGGGGGTGCCTGCTCTCCTTCTCTTTCCTGACCGGCCCAATGCTATTCCTCAACCGATACACTCACTCCCCCTCCTTGAACGCACCATGCTTGGGAGCCTGACTAGCCTACGGCAAGTCGAGTTTGAGTGGCGGCCAAATTTGTTCCGCTTTTCTTTAATTCGTTTGCGAGTCTGCAAGATGTGGGCTGCAACCGAGCATGGATTCTACGCCCCAAAAAGAGCGAAAAGAGCGATATATCACATATATATATACACACACACATATATATATGTATATACATCTGTGTGTGTGTACATGTACATGTACATGTACATGTATGTATGGACAGATAGACAGAGAGTTTCGTTTGATGCGCTTTTGGTGT
Source organism: Symbiodinium necroappetens (assembly GCA_905231915.1). Lineage (NCBI taxonomy): Eukaryota > Dinophyceae > Suessiales > Symbiodiniaceae > Symbiodinium > Symbiodinium necroappetens. Next base: position 17,868 of record CAJNJA010044164.1, on the reverse strand, counting down.
TTTGATTGTTGCTGTTTAGACTGTGCTAGGTGGATGCGGATCTTATCGGCCGCACCTGTGGAAAGGGTGGGGAGCGTGTGAAGAAGGTGGAAAAGGAGCCAGCGCAGACATTGCGACATGGAGTTGTGACTCGCTGATGACGAACGGCACAATCTGAGAATTCGACTTGCTTTGGACGTTACGTCTCCCAGGAGTTCAACGTCGAGGTTCGGATTCAAGAGACCCCTCAGGACAGCCAGCCAAGAGAATTCAGGGCCAGCTCCGCGAGGGGTTTCCAAAGGTCACCGGCTGCTAGTGAGCAAACTTTTGCCGAGAGTGAACAGCCTGTCGCCCTTGGCTGTCGTGTCAATGAAGGATGCCGATCCGTCAGAACCGCGGAAGATCCTGAATCTCAGCAGCACGGCACTTTCCCTCTCCAAGTCGGCAACTGTTCCTTCCCTCTTAGGATCTATTGCGACAGCGACGCCGATGCAGAGGGTGCTCGGAGAGAGCTCGAACTGCGTAAGCAACTCTATCCCCTCCCGGAAGCACGGTTGCAAGAAGCATTTATAAGCAAGTGGCAGTTTCAAAGCATGCTACAAGTAGCCAGGTAATGTTGGGATTGCTTTAGTAAGCCTCACCTTTATCAAGAGGGGGTGCATCAAATACATCGAATCCAAGCAGACCTCCCAGCTTCGTTAGCCGAGGCGGTTGTACAGTACGACTGGTTGCTTACAATAATACATTGTACGACCAGCACTGCCTTCGAGTGTACTATGCGAAGGTACTTCGGGGAGCAGCGAAGTACGGGTCCGGAATTCCAAGTACAGATGTATCCCCGAGTGGAGTGGAGGGTTTGCAACACGGATTTTGAGCTTGCGGTGGAGGAGCTAGCAGCTAGCACGCATAGGACAGGACAGTGTTGAAAAAGTGCAACTGCAAGTGGCATGTCCACATATCTTCATGCTCACACACGTGGAGTGGAGTTAAGAGGACCGCAGCGATCCGCGTTCGCTTGCTCTCTCTCTGTCTCTCCGTTTCTCTGTCTGTCTTGCTTTTGCTCCCGACTCGTACTGGAAAGTGTCACTGGCCGCTGAACTTGCAATTTGGCAACAGCAAGTGGACACGAAGGACTCCGGAAGACCGTTTGACGTTTAGACAGTCTGGTGAACTTGCCTGCCAGCACCTATTTGCAAGCTGCTGGCCTTCGCGAGGACGATAGTGGACAGCAGTGACACATAGTTACACATCCGCGGCTTAGTAGCTCTCCAACTCTGGCAACATGGGTGTTTCAAGAGCCCCCCGCTGCCCTTGCGAAGGCTGAACGTATAACGTGGTTCCAGCGGAGCGACAACCGATTGATCCAGGACGTCACGCGAAAGGTGGGATGATGGAAGAACCGTTCTTTTTCATATCGTGATGGTAATTCTAGAGTCCTAGAGGCCATTCAGGCCCCTCCTCCACAGAACGCAGCAGCCAGCGTAGCTGCTTTTGCTGATCCTGGTTCTGTCATATTTGAGTGAGCATGGTCCATGGTGTCTCATGTTGGCGTCAAGCTGGTTACCACGACAGGCGGGACTTGCAGCCGCCACCTGGACCGAGTCGGGCTTGGAGCTTTGTGGCCAGCAAAGTTCCCTGGAAGATGCCGTGCTGCTTCTGGATAGCCACAACGAGTACTTCCTCGTTTACAGGGACAGCTGACGACAGAGAGCGCGTAGAGACGATTGGGAAGATGTTTCTCTGCCTTCGCGAAGTTTAGGTCCAGTTTAGGTCTAGTCTAGGTGATGAGTCCCTGAGTTCCTAGCTCTTGGCGCCTGCCAGGAGATGGACCGTGAGCAGTTCATGATCTCACAGTCCTTCGAGGCATGTGCGTGGGTCTGCGAATTCCTGAGATTGCAAGCGTGGGCAGTTTCCCTAGGCAGATTACAGCTTTCCATCTGCCAGAAGCGAGTGCTCCCTAGCAGAGTCTCGCAGACAGCGCTTGGAGAGATGAAGCTGTGGCGAACTTGAAGAGTCACCATAGTCCAGAAGCCCATATGCAGGAACTGGAGCAGGCAAACCGTCCATCGAGCTGCCTGGATTCGGCAACTTCTAGAGTAAAAATGCTGTTGCCGGCCACAGTTCCGCAAACCCGCTGCCCCCCTCATTTTCGTGACCTTGCACTCTGCCGAAGGAGCATTCGAGCAAGCCTGCACTTGCGTCCCTGTGGCACACGAAGCCTAGGCTTCCGTCCGAATCCGTGCACGTCGAAGTCTCGTGAGAGGGCGCAGGATCAGACGAAGGCTGGAGTGACCAGTGATATGGATTGACGGTCCGTGACTCAACCTGCCTTTCCAACCGCAAGCTGCCAGGCCGAAGCGCCGCGCCCACGCGGCCGCGGTGGCCGCGGTCGTGGTGCCAGGGTGCGTCCCATCGGCGCCTAGAACATCCGCAGCATGTCACAAAGGTCGGCGGGCTTTAGGCTTCAGTTGATGATGATCACTGTGGTGACCAGAGGTGGTGATGACGACGACGAAAATGAGATGATGATGACGATGATGATGATGATCCCAGAAACCTGCCAGTTCTCTGGCACTGGCACATGCAGGTTAGGTGTGAAAACACAGTAAAGCACGCCCGTGCCAGCCCTGAAGGTCCTGACCGAAGATGAGACAGTTGCGGGCATGAATGGATTGCCCCGTGTTTCGCGTTGGAGAAAAGTGTGTCATGGTGTGTCGGAGGTGCCGGCCGTGCCATGAAACTGTGAGCTTCCACGGTTGCCCAATCTGCCTTTGTTTTTTCGCACGTGTACCTCAATACAACGGCACAAATGCAAAAGGACGCGACGCTACACATCCAAGGTGTCAGGGGTCCTGGGCTTCGAGCTGTGTTGCTAATTCATCCGTTGCGCATACCACGACGTCTCCGAGCTCGAGCTTGTTCTGGACGTTTGTTTTGATGGTATCTCCTTATAGAGCACTTTTCCTGTGCATGTTTAGGGGTGTTTGTGGGCTTGCGACTGAATAGCGCACGTAGGTTTCCTGCCCATAAGTGTGCTATTCAAGTTCTCTCTTGGCCGGCATCGGCATGTAGAGTACGGAGATTGCTGCCAGAAGACGATCGCACTGCATGCGCCACTGCCGTAGCCGGCTTCCAGTTGCTCGAGTTCAGCGTCATAAGACTGCTGCGCCTACACTACTCCAAAATGGCTTTCCGTCGGCCTTTGCTTTGCGCCTCGGCTGCGAGTTTTCAGGAAGTCTTGTCGTGCAGATCAGATGCCACTTCTGTAGCCGTAGCCATCACGCGATGCAGCATGAACACAAGGCTTTTGGGGGTCTTTGCATGCACGCTTCACATAGCTTTTCGGAGTTGCAAGCACAGCTGGAAAGAGGTCGTTCTTGCAACAATGCCTGCTTGCGCAGTGTAATTCAGGATCCGTGTACCGCTCCAGACCACAGAAACCCTGAGCGCGTAGGCACCTGCAGATGGCACAACGTGTCAGTTTCATTCATAGTTTCGAAAGATCAGGGGATTAGCCCTTATAGCCATTCTGGATAGCGTATGACCCCAATCCAATCCCAAAGCTACCGCAACCTCAGCAGTACCTAGTTCTCCTGCAAGCCGAACAAGCAGGAAGACACGGCAAAGCCTAGCCACGCCACTTTGCCCCCTGCCCCATGCTACAGCCCAGAAGTAGCTGGGCCAACGACAGGAGGTAAGGGAACGAAGGGCTCAGAGGGGGAGCGACGAGGACATACGACGAATTGGATCTCCAGGGGCGGAGTGTTGGTGCAATCTTGTCAAAAAAAAAAGACACTCCTGCAGCGAGATGGTACTGGCTGGGCTTTAGTAGCTGGGGCACAGAGAAAGTGCTGGGGGGGGGGGGTTCAATCACCGCGGGTGTCGGGCGGTGTTGTTTGCGTCCAGATTCGAGACATTCGAGACCGCAGGCAGCGCGTACAGTGAAGAGATGTGGATGCTTAAATTCCTTGCAACCCCGAGAACAACACTTGCGCATCGCCGGCGACGCAGGCCGCGAAAAATCTTTCGGGTCTCCATGGTAAACTTGACAATACCTCCCTAGAGATCCAAAACATCTGCGATCCAAATCCAAGTAACTTGGTCCCACTGGTCTCTACCGCTGCATCCTGATACTGACACGGGTCCAGCATGTTGAGCTCCCGGATTTTGATAGTCCCTGCCATCATGCTGGCAATCATCAAAACTGCACTAGAACCGGAAAGGTCATGAACGAATCTCGCACATACAGCGAACCCCAACAGTTGGAACATGGATTTAGGATGATCAGTGTTAGGATCCCTTATATTTTTCCTTAAGGGTACCAGGATAATGATGTTCCATCTTTCTGGCTTCTATGCTATGTTTTCTGCATGCCATGTGCAGGCAGGCCGACAGATGCATGCGGCAATTGAATTCCACAGGCAACTCTTACATACTGTGTTGAAACCACCCTCCATCAACTGTCAGAGCGTGAAGATTCCTGGACCGTAGGTTAAGACGTTTGAAATTTGTCGCGGTTGTCAACTTCACTTTTGTTTGAAGATGTCCAACCCAGCAGCAGTCCAGCGGCTCTTCTCCGGTGCTTTCTCCGGTGGAGACAATAAAGTTCAAGCGGACGCCATCGGGGATGTACGTTACTAGTGACCAGGGAGTGGATTTTGGTCTCAAACGGATGTGGCATGGATAGAAATTACATGTGACCTGTGGATCCAGTGGCAAGGAACGGATGCGAGTTTGAAACGCACGGCCAAGCACTCATGAGAGTCCCAAACGGATACTTTTGGGATGGATGCATACCCAGTGGCCATGCATGCATACGAGTCGCGGACGGCGGCGCAGAGGCCACGACGCGGAGTACCTTTAAACTTCAAACCAAGACGGAAGACGATAAAGAGAGACATGAGAGACATGCAAGGGACACATTCTTGCTGCAGGCTGTTCAGAAGCCCAAAAATCTTGTGTCTTCAGCTGGGCGTCAGGAAAAGCAGATGCTCAGATGCTTGCAGACAAACCGAAAGCAAGATGCCTTCTGCTACCAATGGGTAAGAACTGAACATCGTACTCTAGATCCATAGGAAGTAGAAAAATTGTCCAGAAATCACAACACACGGCGATTCTGTGCTCCCTGCTGCGGCGCGGATTACATGTTCGACTAGAATCGTGTTATTTTCGTCTCATTGTAAAGTCCAATACAGTGGTGCTTGCGAAATGCCTACGCCACGCTGCCACAGTGTGGGGATCCACAATCCTGCTTTCATTTCGGCTTTCAAACAGCTGGTGTTATTGCCACAGTGTTGTACGTGTTCTGGGGTCGTGCTCCCGACCCTGTGAAGTACGCACTCATTGGGTGGTTTTGGGGAGGTTCTCGGGTTAGTATGTAAGTCTGCGACTGTTTGGTCTCTTGTACGCCTAGGCCGCATAGCAGTCGGATATGCAGATCTGCATGTCCTTACTTCTGTAGTGTCTTATGTCCGTGTCTGGTTGTCTCTCTGTCTGTCTGTCTGTCTGTGTCTGTGTCTCTGTCTGTCTGTCTGTCTGCCTGTCTGCCTGTCTGTCCGTGCATGACTGTGCCTGTTTCTGCCCGTCTGTGCCGTCTGCGTCTGTCTCTGTCCGTATGCATGTATGTATGTAAGCATGCATGTGTGCATGCATGTATGTAAATATTTACGTGTGTATGGCAGCCTGTCTGTATGGATGTAGTGTGAATTTGTGTGGGTGCGTCTCTACATACATATATACATACATACGTTTCCATACATACATAAATGCATACCTACACAGTCATACATGCATTTTAAATAACATACATGCAGATGTGGAGATAGTGTACATATATGTATTTTCCTATATATATATATATGTACATACAATATGCAAATATGTAGTTTTTGGCGGATAGACAGGTAGACAGACAGGTCCAAAATGATAATTCTGCGCATATTGACCACGCCGATGCCTGCTTGCAGCGAAGCATCCACTTCGAAGCCCGGCCAAGGCACCCTGGCACTGGTGGCCGCTGTGTGGATGCTCCCGGCTGCCTTCATGGCTCCGTCCTCGCCGGCGCCTGCCCTGCGTGGTACAGCCACCGAAGGAGCTGCTAAGGTTCTAGCAACTTCGTTGTTTGGGGTGGCCATGCCGCATCCTTGGCCCATGTTGTGAATGGTTTACCTGCGTAGCATTCTACAATGAAGACACAACAATGTCACATGTGACATGTGGGAAATCTGAAATTTGTCATGCCACCAAGCCCAGTAGCTGTAGCAGCATTGCTTTGACACACTGTGCTCGGCTAGGAGCGCTACGTTTGGTGATGTGCGAAATGCGACATATTGTTTACAAACGTCAACAGGGAGGAGTCAACCCAACACCATGCAATCCCTGAGAAGGATCCTTGGCCGGCATTGAGATCGAGACGCGGGCTCCTATGGTCCTTGTCGAGGCAGGGGCTCCAGCGCAACCTTGGGCCAGGAAACGCACTGTGACGGAACTGCTGCACAGGCCTTGCCAGAGCCGCGCCCCAACGACGCCATGCTCCCTGCACCTTGGAAGATGACAGATGATGGCCCCAAGGGTCGGGGGAGGGATTGGCACAAAAGTCATCGGCATACTGGGATACCTCTGGAACGCATCTTTTGAATGCTGCTGTTGCCTTGGGGGGGGGCATTGTGTGGTGCTACAATACGAGGATTCGAGCTTGGTCATGTTTCCGAATCCCTGGATGGATGAACAGATGAAAGGATAGATGAGATGATGCTCGGTGTTGCCTCGCTGGTCTAAAGCACGTTCGGGACACTCGCTCTGCGGTCTGCTTCAGTGTCCAATATTTGCACATCGCCACCGGGTCAGATTATGCACTTTAATGTAGCATCGCACACAAGAACGTAGCATATCACAACGCGACATACATCTAACGTAGGGACACCACACAAAGCATTATGTTGCGTTAGGTTACGTCATGCTAGGTTGTGCTAAGGTGGGTTCTGGTTGGGTGTGGTAATACTGTTGCAGCTTGCTTCGTTAATTCTGCGGTAGTCTGTTATTTCATGCTATACTGGTTTGGAAGACAACCGATGTTGATCTCTTATGCGCTTGCATTATGTTGCCTCACACGGTGCAACATGGTACAATGCAGTTGTTCCAATATTGTTTGCAGACCTTGCCTGGCTTTGCCCGAGTGTGACTGTGAAAAAATGCTCCATTATATCATAGTTCTTTATCATGAACAAATAAACAGAGACACATGCAGAGAAAGGATCTGACGGATGCTGGCGATTAACACATTCGCATGCTGACTTTCGGCGGACATAGCCATCAGCTGCACGCCCACTCAAAGACCGCTTCCCCATCTCCATCGTAGGGCTGTCGATAGAGGGAAGAAGCAAAGGGCAGGGACAATCCTCTCAGCCCAGCGCAGTAGGAGTTCGGGCATGTTCAGGTTAAGCCCGGGATAGTGGCGTCTCTTTTAGGTGTTCTGTCGCCAGTCTTGCTGACTCTGCGGCCACTGGGCAGTTCAGCCATAAGTGCTCAGGTGGAACTGAACCGTACCTCCTTGTACTGGGGGCTCCTCTTGATCTGCATCCTGTCCGTGCTCTTTTCCAGCTACTTCTTCAACTGAGGCCTGGATTATACACGACACCGCAGAAGCCCACGCATGTAGCACACCCACACCACGCTGAGATAAGCCATCCCGGCTGTAGTCTCGTAAGGGTCGTCACCCAATACGCTATACAGCAATTATGAAGAGAACCAATCTCCTGACCGGAGGCAATGCTGTCGAAGTTCTTGGAGCTTTGTCGGTCTGCCTTCGCAGCCTGTGAAGTCACCACAAGTTACCACGCGTAAGGCCCTTATAGCCTTGACACTGAAACGAGGCACAAGGTGTCCTAGCCGGGCCCATTCTTTCCCTTGGCGGCTCGCAGGTGGCTCGCAGCAGCGTGAAGTTACGGCTCGCAGTTGGCACCTTGGGTGCTTGGATTTTTAGCAAGCGCAAAAAAAAGGTCCCTTGCCTTGGCGCCGAGCTTCGGGAATTCTTGTCTATGAATCCTGAGCTGTGGAAACTCGTGTGGAGCCCGTTCCCCTCAAGATTTTGCAGCCAAACATCATGCTGCATCGGACCTGCTTTTTGTGACAGGCCGTCAAACTTCGGCAGCTGAAGCAGCAAGTGGAAGCAGAGGCAGTCGGTTCGAGGGCATGCAAGCTTCTTTCGGATTGACGCCCTCGATGATGTCAGAGGACTGCCACACACCTTCCCACGTGTTGTGACCCCAGCCTATGCCTGTAGGGCCTAGCCGTTCTTCTGCGATTCAACCCAGCCCCCGTGCTGCACACAACCAGAATCTCCGGCACCCGATATCCCAGTCCCAGGCGCAGCGTGTTGCCAATCTTCGCTCTGATCTTGCAGCAAGGCTCCTGAGCCTTTGCATGCTGGCAAACAGGCATACTCCAACTCTGAAGCCTGAATTGCTGGAGCCAGGAAGCCAGTTCTTGGAGCGTACTTGTGCTGCAAGACTCTCACCACCGTGCCTCAGATAATTCGAGATTGGCCCCCGCACTGCTGCTTCGGCTCTTGTGCGGCATGTGGCCCACGTGCGGACTTTACAGTAAACTGCCAGCAGCATCGAGCCAGAAATTCTGTCCCTCCAATTGTCCATTCTTTCCTGCCTAATTATGTAGAAAGGATTGGCCAGCCAACACATCTTCCCGAATCAGTGATCGAAAGCCAGGCATCTAGCGTGGCAGACGAAAGCATTGCTTTGCCAATAACATCCTGAACACTTGCTCAGTGCTCTTCCGTAGAGCGGAGACACATTGGCAAGCCCTCCATGCCTGGAGGCGTGCTCGGGATCTCGAATCTTCTGTGGGACGGTGGGACGTCGTCACTAATGATTGCATGTATGCATGCATGTGTGCATGTGCATGTGCGTAAATGCATACACGCACATACACACACATACATAGATAGTTACATATGCAGGTAGATGGACGGATAGATATGGATGGATAGATATGGGCCGGGTGGGGCTACCTAGCTGGGTCGATCAATCGATCGATAGGCAGGCAACAGTAGGTAGGTCTGTGTATATTATATCTATCTGTAGATATAAATATACATATATATATATATAGATACACGCACACACAAACGCACACACAACAGACACACACCACTTTTTATGTGGATGTGTATAAGCCAGGTGTTTCGTCAGAAGGTGTTTAGGGTCTCCTGTTCTTCTGTTACAGCAGGTCTTCTGTGAGAACAGAAATGAACAGAATTTTCAGAGACCAGGGCCCTGAAACTCGTTTGGCCCTTTGTGCTGTTGGGTTACAGTCTGCAGCGCTCCCGAGTAGTGAGTTGGAAGCTCTGTCGGCGTTTCGGTGCAGCGTGGCAAATCGCAATGTCGCGAGGTTGGGCGTGCTTCACGGCATGTGCGAATGCTGTGGTGGGGCATCGTACTTTTCGGTACACTGCACATTGTACATGGAAGTTTCAGAGCTCACATCTCCACAAGCCTACCTTGTTCGCATTTCGAGGTGTGGCCCGCTTCCACCCTGAAGTCCTCTGTGGGGCTCACTTGGGTCCCTAAAGTTCACAGAGCAAGACTGGAACAGGCCAGGACGGCCTTTGGGACGCTGAGCGCCTTTGCCAGGGTCCAAGCTTTGGCGGACACCACTTCACGATGAACAGTGGACTTTCACGCCTTAAATATAGTTTGGTGGTGATGGCAGATCTCCCTGCACTACGGAGAGGTGAGCAACTCCGCGATGTGCAAAAGCTCTTCTACGAGTCGGAGTTTGATTCTGGCGTGTGCAACGTCCCACTGGCCAGAGGCCTGCAGGGTTCAAGCAAACAAAGACACAGACAGACATATACACATAGAGACAGGGCGCAAGTTCCACAGCGCGTGCGACACAGAGAAGAGGGGTGGAGTCAAGGTAAGCCCATCAACAATCGGAACGAAAAGCCGATGGCGATGGGTTTACTGTAGGAATTCAAGCTCTTGGCGAATGCTGCGTAAGGATTTGCCAGCGCAAGCTGAGGTGTAGGAAGAATGTACGGGGTGCTGCGCCAGCTCTGTGAGGTGGCAACACGTGCCGTTTGGGGTTGTTGGGCTTGGATGCTTCAGGTGTGCTTAAAGCATGGGGGCGGCCTGCACAGAAGGCAGACTCAGAGACTCGGCAGAAGGTGTACATCACATGTTGAGTTACAAGTCATGATGCAGTTAGCTAGACAGGTGGGTGGGCAGATGCACTGCATTGTCTTTTGGCCTTTGCATTGCCCCTAGAAGCGACATTGAGAGAGACTCCATGCTTATTATGTATAGCTATAATCTGCAAATGAATGAAAATCTATACAAGGTCGAGTTAGCTATGTTGTTTGTGTGTGTGTGTGTTGTCAAGTGTTCGTTTATGGTTTGTCATGTAGCTGTACGCGCAGAATACAGAAAGGGGCGGCAACAAACGCAAGCACCATCATCATAGCAGCAACGCCCGGAATGGCCACAAGCAGAAAGCAATACTGATGACAAGTGCCGTCATAATCGCCAGTCTTCGTCGTCACCGTCGTCGTCATTGGTGCTTTTAGTGCCGGCGATAGAGGTAGTGGTGGCAGTTGTTAGTCGTCGATGTCGTCCTCGTTATCGTTTCTGTCGCGGCTGTACAGCCGTAGTTGTTGTAGTGGCAACTGCACTGGTAGACAATCGGTGGTGACGTGCACATAAATGCAGTCAAGCCTCTCAGCATGTTGCAGTTGGTCACGGCATTACGACATACATAAACACATGCACGTACATACATGGCATGTATGTCACAACAGCCTCCTTGGCTGGCCCTCCAGGGCCGCCGCTGACCCATCCTGAACCTCAAACTCTCATGCAGCCATACAAACTAGCCGAGCGTGCAAAAACCGAGGGTGCACCGGTGGAGTCACTACCCGGAGCCGTCGAAGCCGGCTCATTGACTGCATCGCCACCAGTCTCTTGGCACTGTATTAGGTTCAAACTGGGTGTATCCGGAGCTTTGGATCTGGAAAGACGAATTAATAATTAAATGAGACTATGGGGCAGAGGGCTTCGCGCCAAACCCTTCGCCCTACGGCGGAGAAGTTGGTGTGCTTTCTATTGCAGATGACAATATATGACAATCAAAAGTGGCTGCGCCTCTCTTTCGCAATGCTGCCAGGCCTCCGATGCGCCTCCCACCTCCGGGAGGCCGCGAGTACATAAGCACCTTTGGAAACTTGGAATTCGTCGGACTCTAGAGGGAGATGGTGAGTAAGTAACAGAACGAGGATTGTGCTTACGAATTTATGCAGCCAGGAAGAAGAGGTGAATTCTGAAAAGCCGACCTGTCCTGTCCCCATGTTGAACAACTCTTTGTACGCCGTTGCAGTCAACCGGGCCGACAGTGTTGAAGAGTGTACAAGAGGCTGATTGTTGAAAACAGAACATCTAGAACTCAAGTCCTCAAGCGCACCGAGCCATATCAGATTTTGCAGGAGGGCCAGCTCTGCAAGCAGGTTGAGCCAGCGCCAGCAGCCTAGTTTCCTTGTGTTTGCATCAGATTGGCTGGTTCCATCGTGTCTAAGCACTTGTCCGTTGGGAACGCTTCGCGGGTGCACGTGAGGGCGCAAAGGGGCTGATTGTTGGGGTGCAGCTTCCGCACTAAATGATTGTTCCAGTCGACCTGGGTGATTCGGGGTGCAGTGCAGCATGTGCCTTGGTTGAAAGCTGAGTTTAACTCTGGCAGCGTTTATAATTAATCCACCTGCGAGGGAATGCAGGGTGAGGCCCGTCAGGAGCACAGTGAAACTTGTCTTGGCCAGGCCTCGCGTCTTTGCAGATTGAAACCGCCATCGACACTCCCAAGGAGCAACGGCGGCGCCCCGCGTGCGTTGGGACGGGAGGGAGTTCAGGAGGCTTGGAGGTGCTGGCTGCAGGGTCCAGGCATGGGAAGTGAGGACCGAAACACAGGGTTTCGTGATGAGTGATAGCAGTTCCTGGATCAAGGTATGGCCCCGAGCGCTTCTTCTACGACCAGAAAACTTACACGGGCGTTCACAAGAACGGATCGCCGACCACTGTGGAAAAGGACATGCTGCTTTGTGATCACGTCTGCCAACAGGGTTGGACTCCAACTGGATCCATGGCGAGTTTTTGTTGTGGGAGTCCTGCAGGTGCCTAGTGCATGGAGGAGCCTTAAGGTTTCGCAGCATGCAAGGATCGCTGCATCGTTGCCGGGAGTTGCGATTTTCAGGCATGATTGACCGAGTCGGTTGACACAGTACCGAACCTTTGCTGCTGGCCAGGAGCATTGGCACACTCACGAGCAATGCCCAGCGTTTCTCTAAATGCATGAGTGTCTCCGAATCGGTTGCGAGGAGGTGGTTACGCAGATCTTGCGGGATCACTCCCCTCGGAGTGCTCGAAGCGACTCGTCTCTTCCACTGTGCCAGTGCCAAACTCTAAAGTCACATTCCCCAGTGACTGTTTTGGGGCGAAAGCACGTCTTTCTGACTTTCGAGCACTCGTTCGACAATCAAGCAGACTCGAAGGAAGCAGTTGTCCACATAGGTTTGGACACTTTCCAGAAGCATCAAAACATCACGTACAAACATGAACAATCGGTACAGCACTGCATCTCAAACAACGCGACAACTTAGCACACCTTAGCCTTAGCACTGCTACTGCGACTACAACCGTGACTGAATCTTCGACTGCGACGGGAAGCGACTACTACGACGACGACTACTGCTTTACCCTCACTGCTGCTGCTGCTGGTGTCGCCGCTTTATGTTGTTTATGTTCTCTCGTATGCCGGGTGTTTTTTTCCTAAGGTTGGCTCTGGTATGGGGTCCTTGGTAGGGTTGGCCCAGGCCGCCCGGTCCCCTGGTCGCCTGGTCGTGCGGGTCCCAATGCCCGCCGGTCTCTTTTTTAGCCGCTGCGGCCCGTGAAAAGTTGGAGGCGGGTTTAGAAAATGAGATATACGATGAACCGGAATGGCCAAATGAGGGGGCGTGTTTAAGATATGTGATGAGCCTGGGTCGCCAAGTGAGGGGACGTGTATTCGGATATATGGTGAAACGGAATCGCCACATGAAGGGGCGTGTTTAAGATGTTTTATGATGACTAGAAATCGCCAAGTGAGGGAGCGGGTTTACGAAGTATGATGCACCGGAATCGCCAAGTGAAGGAGCGTGTTTAAGATACATGGTGAACTGGAATCGACAAATGATTTGGCGTGTTTAAGATATATGCTCAACCAAAACAGCAACAACAACAACACGGTCTATCTAGAGTGTTTGTTAAGTACACGTACGTGTCCGCGGAATTCAAGGTAATGTTTGCCCTCTCCCGTTTGCGCACGAACCTTGCTGATTGACACATTAGTCATTAGAACGCTTCCCCAGGCATGCATCAAGACACCATCCACAATGCCAATGCTTCACAAATAACAATTATACTAATAATAATAATAACACATAAAAATAAATAATAAATAAATAATAAGCTCCCTGTCCGTGCCTTGCGCTGCTTTGCCAGCCCCCCGCCCAGCTTGTTTGAGCCGCGCAAGTTCGCTTCAAAAATCAACATCCTGCCAGCAAAAACAACACGGATATACATCCTCTCGAAACCCCTGCAACAGACATTGTGGTTGCAAAATGCGGGTAGGCCCCCCCTCCCCCACCCAACCGACCCGCTCTTTTTTAAGCCGTGCCTCGGTCACGGGTCCATGAAAATTGGGGGGCCGGGTTTAGCAGTTTAGCAGAAGTGCAGCATCAGAATTGGCAAATGAGCGGGCGTGTTTAAGATATGTGATGAACCTGAATCGCCAAGTGAGGGGCGAGATTAAGATTTGTGACGAGCCTGGATCGCCAAATGAGTGACATGAAAAAATTATGAAAAACTGGAAAGCTGGTCTCGCCCAATGGGGGGAGGGGGGGGTGCTTAAGATATGAAATGAACTGGAATCGCCACATGAGGAGCGTGTTTAGGATAAAATGGCGTGTTGAAGATATATGTACGATGAACCGGAATCACCACATGAAGGGGCGTGTTTAAAATGTATGATGAACCTGGATCACCACATGACAGGGCTTGTTGAAGGAATATGATGAACCGGAATCACTCTGGGGAGGGGGGCGGGCGTGTTTAAGATATATGATGAACCGGAATGGCCACAATGAGGGGCGTGTTGAAGAGATATGATGAACCAGAATCGCCACAGGATGGGGCGTTCTTAAGATGATAAGCCGGACGATCAATGAGTTGGCATGTTTAAGATATATGACGAACCGGAATCGCCCCTGAAAGTTGTAATCTTCCAATAGCTTGCTGCAAACCAGAGCCTTGCAAATTGTAATTCCCAAATAGCCTCGAAACTGTTATCCCCCCAAGCGCTTAGGGGTAAAACAAGACCTTGCAAAGCGTGATTCCCAAATAGCTTGATGCAAAGCATTGCTTGCCAATAGCCTGCAAAGTGACATTCCCCAACAAGACAAGAGCCTCAAAATTGTAATCCCCCAATAGCTTGGGGCAAAACAGGACCCTGCAAACTGTAATTCCCTAAAAGCTTCATGCCTAGCAAGACCCTGCCAATTGTAATTCGCCAGTATCTCGACACAAGACAGGTGCTTAATTGCAATAGCAGGACCCTGCAATTGTATCTCCCCACTAGCGTAATGCAAAACAGGAGCACATGCTGCAATTCAGGGTGTTTGCAACCAAAAAAGCGTGACACGGGGGACCGCCAGCACTCCAAAAAAAGCCCTCTTGCCGTGACCTTTCGTATCTGCTGTTATTGATGACATTCAGCGACGAGGTCGCTCGGCCTCTGTGGCTTCTCTTTCCCCTCGGGCCCGGGCAGCTTCTACATCGATGACGCCTCGGGCCAGTGGTGTTTACAACAGCCCCTCGAAAAGGTTGGTTCCGGCATTTCTTCCGGAACTCGACGGGCCTTTGTCGTCGGTTTCCTACCGAGAAGATTCCGGCCCGGGTTTGTATGGGGTGGCTGTGCGCAAGCCTGGTCAAACTCGAAAGCGAGAACATTAGTGGGTTCACCTTGCACTCGATCCAAGTGGTAGTCAAAGAAGCCAAGTAAGCGCTTCACGAAGCGCTGTCCAAGGCTTCAAACTGGTCTCCCCGGTGGGCGACTCACCTCGAAGAAGTGCCGGGCCCAGCTGAGTCCTCGAATTCACCCACGTTCAGGACGAAGGCATGATGTGAAACATGTTGCTTAGTGATTCACTTTGTTCTGTTCGAAGCTCGATCGTCACCGTAGTCGAGAAGACCAGACGCTGCCCGAGGAACCATCGCAGGAGAAATTGCGGAGGACAACACCCGCCCCTCGCCAGCATAGAGGTTGGGTGCACACCATCGAAGCGCGAGCATGGCAGCGGCATAGCACGAACTCTGTGTGCGTGTATACTCTGCGTATTTGAGTGTATGTGTATGTGTGTGTGTATATATATATATATGTCATGTGTATACTAATATCGTCCGACCATTGGCGCAGGCAGCTGCCGCATCCCGAGGGCTCAAAACATGTTGATGAGTGACTGCTCTGAGAGCATTGACAGGTTATGGCCCCGAGCGGTTCTTCTATGACCAACGCACCTACACAGGTTGGCGCCAGCTGTGAACCGGGTTTAGAAGATGAACTGCTCAGTTGCGACTAAATGGTAGATGACAGTGATCACAGCAGCGTGTTGCAGTCTGGTTCATCTTTATCAATGTCAGGCCGCAGTGCCCTGCAATGCATGTCGGTTTAGCCTGGTTTCGTTGTTTGGTGCCTTGGTGCCGTCAAGTCTCGCGCAGCAGTGCCAAGTTCCTGATTGTTTGCGCAAACACGGGGCCAGCGAGAGGCACTCATCGCCAAGGAGGCCCCCAGGTAGCGGAGCCTCCAGAGCCAGTGCGGAAGGCGTCCACAATGACGATGCCGCTGGGGCTTTGCACTTCATGACTCTATGTGGCTTTCATGTTGCTTCGGCAGATTGTCGCAGCTGCGAGAATGGAATGAGTGCGAGAGCGAGTCGGGCAGAGTGTTGCGGATTGAAAAGGCAGGGAGTCAGGCACGAACTCGCAGAACATGGGCTTCATCCGGCTGCGAGTGTCTAGCTCGATGCCGGCAAAAAAGGACTCCACGCTCGGCACGCAGCCAGCGCGGCTCCACGGTCTCCTTGGCATCAGAGCGCTGGCATTTAAGCGGCAGGGGCTTTGTCATGGGTGCTTCGGATGTTGTAACTTCAACTTCATCACTTGCGTGTGCCTATACACATGCGGAAACTTACATCGAACAGGACTCGAGTCGATCTGTTTTTTAGGAAGCCGGGTCCATGCGGCTGCGCTCACCAACGGGTCCTTCAGGCCATGACCCGCTCAGAGTGCTGCAGGCTACGAATATTGCTAGGATCTCCGTGCAAGCCTCTAAGCTCAACCGCCGAAGTTGCATCTTATCAAGGCTTAAACCCCAAGACCCTAAACCCTGTCTCGAGACCCTTAGCATTCGGTGTTGGAGTTGGTCTTTTCCTACAAGGGGTTCTTGCTTCTCGTTTCACGCCGACTTCGAACCATGGACCTCGCCTGGCATGTCCGAGTTGTGAGAGCGTAAACCCTGTCTCGAGACGTTACCGCCATGCCTGCTTTACGAGTGTGTGAGTCGAAACCCTGTCCGAGTTGTGAGAGCCTAAACCCTAATCTAGTGAAACTAGGAGGGGAAAAACCTAGTTTCACCTCAGCCGACCCAAGACCACATGCCTCGCTGGATTGTCCGAGTGTGAGCGTCGGAAACTGTCTTTCCCTGTTTGCATCGCAGAAGCCGTTTTCGCAAACAGGCATCGCCAGGCGTTTGGACTTCAGCTCGGGCCTCGTTCGGTCTCACGCGTTCGTTGCAGTTATATTATAGTATAATTATATATTATACTATATTATATTATACTATATTATATTCTATTCTATTATTAGGGTTTTTTCTGCCAGAGTGCAGCCACGAGGCAGCCAGGAGGAGACCAAGGCGGAACCCGGGTCCTTGCCATGGAAGCCCTTTCTGGGTGCTCTGGGTGCTTTCGTAGTTCGCTTCAAGCGAGGCCCATCGTGCCGTAATATGTATCAGCAAGGGAAAGCTGCTAAAAGAAGGCCATGCAAATTTGCACTCTAGACGAATGGTTTCTGGGGCTTGCCTCGTTTTGTACGTAGCATGAGTCCGTGAAGCTTAGGCTCGGAGGAATGTGCTCCCGAGCGAGAGAATGGTGCTAGAAAGGTTGAGAGGTGATAAAGAGAAACTTGAACCGTCGTATCAGCATGCCCACGAAAAGGCACAGACACAACGGAAGGTTAGAGTCCAGCTCCACGTTGCCAGGAGCCTCAGTCTACGCGATCCATGCGCAGCCTGCAGTCGATGCAGTCTCAGAGTTCCCTCGCGGGTCCGGCCCGACACCCAGGGGGAGAGGCGCGCAAGCAAGGATCGGAGTGGAGCACCCAGCCAGGCTTCACCGCGAAACCGAGCTGTCACCGAGACGCCACGCAGCGCCTGTGCTGATATTGAGAGGGCGTAAGGCGTAATTAGTGGGCCTGTTGTACAGGGTTAGTGTGACTTCCAGTGTCTCCTTCATGGTTGGGTACGGGGTGGTACTGCTGCTGCTGCTGCTGCTGCTGCTGCTGCTCCTCCTCCTCCTCCTCCTCCTACTCCTACCCCTACTCCTACTCCTACTCCTACTACTACTACTACTACTACTACGGCTACTACGACGACGACGACGACTCCTACTGCCACTGCTACTCCTACTACTACTACTACTACTACTACTACGACTACGACTACAACTACCAACTACCAACTACTACCAACTACTACTAGCTACTACTAGCTACTACTAACTGCTACTAACTGCTACTA